>MINK01174328.1:0-13941 GCA_001735545.1 Phormia regina | reverse complement strand
TTTTTTTTTTTTTTTTTTTTTTTTTTTTTGTGTTATATTAAAATATAATTACCATTGGCGTTATGGTAGATCATTAGATCTTAAAAAATGTATGATTGTATACATTTGTTGTAGGCAAACCCGTGTGCGTTGGTCTTTCATAAATGTATACAACAACCTAGGGTACACTGAACAGGTATAATCGTCGTACCAGCTGATTTTGTTCTGGTGTAGGAGATCTGCCAAAGTTTATTTATGTTTTGTTGTTTACATAAAGAAGCAAAAATATAATATAGTATATATTTTGCAATGTATTTTAATCAGTTGCTTTTGACACTCCTAATACCCAAAAGAGAGACAAGAAGTTGGATTTTTGTATTTGTTGCCGCGACGATTATATCTGTTTAGTGTGCCCTGCAACAACCCTTATCTTTTAAACATAATACTGATGTTTTAGTCTAAACGTGGGATAACTCTCTCAGAGAGCGAATTTTACACTCTTGCATAACGTGTCCTCAAGAGATTTTTATATCATTATATGGAGTAGACAGTGTTAAATTCGCTCTCTGAGAAAATTATCCCAGTGTAGATTAAAATATCAGTATTATAAGTTATATTATGAGACTGTTGTGATAAGAATTCTCTAAACAACTATCTTATAAGATTTACCGTCAAAAAATTAACGTATACAAAAGTTTGTTTGTGTGCGTATGTGTATTTTGAAAAAGTACTTAAAACAAATTTTTTTTTTGGTAAAACATTTTTATTTTAACGGTTATTCTTCATTTAAAAAATAATTCCATTAAAATTGTGTTATACAATTGCGAATTTCTTAAAATAAAAGTATATGTTTACTCTGTGACTTCTTGAAAATAATCCAATCTTATAAGATTTATTAGAATACGTTTACCCATTGTTTAAGATTTAATATAATATACACAAAATGGTTACTCTCAAATTTGATACTCTCTGTTAGTATTATCTCACATTTTATGTCTATGTGAAGATGGTATGTTAATGGTCAGATGTTTTTACCTTTAGCTTATTGGCCACTTTTGGCTTAACTTATACATATAATAACCTAACTTATGTTCAAGGTAGATATTAAAAGTTCAATTAATATTTCTATAAGTAACGTTAAAATATACATATGTATGTATTTATTATTTTTTAGTTAGCGCAATAGGGTTAAGCGATACTCGAGTATTAAGTTCTGAATACTTGAACTATATGCAGTGTTGCCATTTTAGCATTTTTCCTACTAGATTTGGCAGAATGGATTTTGAAATTGCATATTTATTTTAAAAAATTCTGCTAAATGCTTTTTAGCATAATCGACCTACTAACAGCAGCTTTTTTAGCATAATTTTTTAGAACTTTTTTAAAATAAGTTCAGATCTGTAATCTGAACTTACAAGACTTGAAACTAATAGAGTCTATGAACAAAGTCACATTTGTCACAATTCCCAATTTTTTCAATAGTTATATACAGGGTAGCCGAGTATTGATGACATTTTTTAGTTTTTAAAAATTTTTGGGATGGACTGGAATTTTGATGTAGGGATTGATACTTATTGAAATTATGTGCGCTATATATTGTTGATGTATATATTGTATATATATTTTTGATGTGTCCGAAATATTCAACGTAGTATTTTGGAAAATAAGAGCGAAAAGGCTGTTTTTCACGAGCCACATTCATATAAAATAGTATGAACTAGTGCAATATGGTTAAATCTTCACATTTAGCAGAATTTAGCATATTATTTTTGGGAATTTAGCAGTTGAAATCGATAATTTTCTGGTAACACTGACTATATGATTGAAAAACTTTATATTAAATACAATACGCCATTGACATCTACGGCGCCCGTGGTAACAATGTCTTCATAGTCGGGTTTAGTTAATGCTTCAAGACGTTCTTCTCTAACTGACCTACATTTTGGGCAATTAGTTATTTTAAAGGTTAATTGCATATACGATAAATCTTTTAATGTCTTTCTTAATTATTTATAGTCCAGTGTAATAAATATTTATTAAACAATATTATGATCGGAAATTTCATTTTGCAATACAATATGTGGATTTTTTTAAATAGAATTGTTACAATAAGTTATTGTAACAACAATAACTTATATAGTTTTATGCCCAAAAGTTTTCTTAGGAAACTTTCTTGTTGATAGAGCTGTCTAGACTATTTTTGGCTAAAAGTGACTCGAAACGAATATCTAATTACCGTAGGAACGCAAATAAATTTGTTGTATGTTTAAATTCAACTTCTTCTTAGTCTTTTATTTATAAAAATAATGACAATTTTATTTCTATTAACTTATTACAAATGGAATTAAGAAAAAATTAATCATTCAATTTTAATACCCTTCTAAAAAAATGGATAATCATTCAAAAGAATTTTCATTCACAAAGAGAAGAAGAGAAATTTATCGAATTTTAAATTTTAATATAAAATCAATTGCAATTTCGATTAAAATTGAAATCGATTTGGCATTTACTATTTGTCTTAAAAATTTTAAAATAAACAATTTGATAATAAATTCCACCTTATACATAGACAAATATTTTTTCTATTTTAAATAAAATTATTAATTAGCTTTATAGTGAAATAATCGTAACACGCCCATTTTTCATCTATAAAGGAAAAATATGATTTTTTGCCATTTTATTTAGACATCGTAAGTATTTCTTTACTTATGAAATTTTTTATGTTAAAAAACCCTATATTAAGGGTCCTACACGTTAATTATGAATAATTGCATCATTAAAAAGAATAAATCTTAAATATCTGGCCCATTTTGGTACTGTTGCTATTAGAAATTTATTTCAAAATTTTGGGGAATATCTTTCCGATATATAACAATTGATAAATTTGGAAACTAAAATATTAGACATCAAAATATACCCCGACATAATTGTGCTTAGTAATATTTTTCTAATTACATATCCATATTATTTTTGGACAAACAACTTCCTTTACAGAAATGCTGCAACTCAAAATTTATAATTTTATTATGATTTAAATAAGTTATATTAACTGAAAATTTAACTTTTTCAAGTATTTCTACCTTTTTGTAGTGCCTAGTTAGCTTGAAAGACTTATACTATATGTAACTTGAAAAATTATTTATGTCACCTTTTATACTATGGCACCAATTAGCCATATAATTTCATAGTTGGTATCCAAGTTTTCCATTTTATAACAGCTAATAACTACAAAAACACAATCTAAAAGCTTTAATAGAATATGTGGTCCAATACTTCAGTAAAATGGCCTCAATGGTGAAGATTTTTCAATTTAACAAAATAACGTAACAATGTACACCGATTGGAATGCTACAATTAAGAACTTTAGCTTTTACATCTCCAAATAAACCAAATAAAATTTAAGAAATAATTTAGGAAAATTATTCGATTATTCCAAATTTCATTTTATACGACGTATGTAAAGAAACGCCTATTTTCCCCAACATTGTACACTAAATTTTAAAAAATAATTAATTAATAATATGCTTAAATGTAATACTTAATAAAAATTAAAACAAAAAACATATATTTTTTTGTCCTTTTTGGTATTTTGAGTATATTTATGTATTTATAATAAATAAAGTCTATTTTACAATTTTCATTATTAACAATAGATAATAAAAATTTAATTGTCATTTATGTAAATTTACATTTTTAATAATATTTAAATAATTTTTATACCCAGCAGTTCAAAAGGTGCCAATTTACCCATTATTACTAGATATAAACTACCTTGACGATTCACTAGTTTTTTTTTGGTAGTGCAAGTGGTTGATAAACGATCACCTTCTGCATTACATTTCACTAGTAAAATAACTACTAAATAATGTTTATTGTTTTAACTAGAAAATATAATATCTTAAACGGTAAACTACACACTCTATGGTTACATGAATGCATAGAGTTGCCGTTGAGAGTTTTAAAAATTACGAAATGGAGAATTTTGCTCTGGTGTTGCATATGAATATAAACTGTAACATTTCTTTAAGTTGCATTACCTATTGAAATGTAGTCGCAACTGGTGGTTCTGGCCTTCAGAATTTCCATTAATATTTGCCAATTCGTTGCACACTATTAATTTAGTGAATCACTATTAGAAAGTCAATGTCAGTTAGTGATCTAATTAGCAATTAATTTATTAAAATTATTGGTCTCAGAAATTCCACTGGATTATTTACGAATTCGTTGCCAACTTCGAAATTACTGAAATTCACTTCAATATAAACAAATTGTGCATCATTATTATGTTACTGAATGTACTTAACTACAAATGGTTAAAATTTATTTTTTCATTTTCATTTTTAATAATATATATAAGGATTAATTTGATTATCATTTTTAGTGATTGGCATAAGGTAATTTGAATAATTTATTAGGAACTTTAAGTTAAGCTATTTCTGATTTGAATTATCTAAAAACAAATTCACTATGTATTGTTCTGGTAATTGTCTTTATAATTGGTACCGTATATTTATTTACTAAAGATCATGAATTTAACCACTTTTTGTATTATTCGAATAAAAAATCGAGCAATTTCATATATAACAAAAACTTGTTCGACTGCGGTGTTTTCATTATACAAGTATTATTGTTATTATTTTTAAACAAACTTCATTATCTATAGAAACAAATTATGTTACGTCTTTAAAAGAAGCAATATTTATTTATTTTTTTCTTATTTTATTATTATTATTATTATTATTATTTTTTTTTTTTTTGAATTTAGCCTTTTCTGACCATTTTTAAAGTCCAATTTAGCTTCTATTTTTCAAGTCGTTCCAACACTGATTTTGGGACGATCTCGATTACATTGGTTTAGAAATTATTTAACTTTTTCCGATAAAAATTCATTTATTTTCACTATTTTGCAAGTAATTATTAGAACTTCTTAAAAAGTCAAAATATACACTTTGTTCCACTTTTTGGATACTTTTTTTAGAAGCACTTGATTGTTTTTTTTTTTCATAATAATAAAGTTTTTAGCATTTAATATTCTCTTTCAGCTAAAACAATTTTCAATAATCTCTTTCAGCTAAAACAATTGTTTAATTTTAATATTTTTAAAGTACATTTTTTTTTAATTTGCTTAAAAAATAGGTGTAAGGGATTTTTAATATAAATATTCATCATGATATCTTTAACGATAAATATCTTCAAAAAAATTCAAATTATTGTTTTTTATACTTAAATTGGTCAAAGTATACTTTGTCATTTATATATTATTATTTCTCAATACCTTTTCACAGATACCAAATACTTGCATAAGTACTTTACACAATCGTAACCGAGACTTTACCCCCTTTAGAAAAATGTGGACCTTTTCCTTCATTTCTAATGTAAATGTGTGCTGTAAGGACAGTAATAGTTATGACTTTTATAATAAAAGTCCGGAAATAACAGTTATTTTCTGAAGTTATTTTTTTGATTTTTATTTTTTCGAGCAGAAATATAAGTTATTTTTTATTTTAAAACTAGTTATAAAGAAACGCCAAAAGTATTCATCATTTCACAGACCGAACGCCTGTAACTAAAGCGATGAAATGTAATTTGAATAGAACTAAGATAAGGTCTAAGCAGAGTGTTAAATTAGGTCTAAGCAGAGTGTTAAATTAGAACTAATTTTGAAATGAAATTTAAGCTTTAAGTAGATTAAAAATTGAGATATGATTAGAAAATTATTCGGAAAAAATGTCCGTGGCTTCTTTGTAAAAACGAAGTCAATAGTATATACAAGAGCTCCAGAAAATGGAAAATCGATTCTAAAAAACTTTTTTACCCGTCATGCAATTTCAATAGTAAAATTATCAAAGGATTTCCGATCGTTTGATATATACATTGTATATGACAATTATCGGTGGGCTTCTTTAATGCCGGATCCCGAAAATATAATTTTTTCTCTACGACAAAAATTGTAGAGATTACAAATGAAATGACAAACTTTTATACTTTTTTTTTTCTAAATGATTAATATTATAAGCGGTTACATTAAACATCTGTTTAAACCAACAACATTTGAAATATTTTTATAATAACAAGTCAACAAGTATTAAATACAAATACTTTTTTAAAGTAACCCAATAAACCAAGAAACGATACAGTATCATTAATGATATCATAATTTTAAAATTATATAATATCGAAATAGGTATGAACATTTTCTTAAAAAAATAACGTTTAGAAAAATAAAAAAATATTTTATATATTATATAAAAATTATATTTTTATATACAAAAAAAAAAAAATAAAAGATGGTCCAAAAATCAATATCAACTTGGATTTAAGGTGAAATGTTTTTAGATTGTTAAAGTTAATATTGTTATTCGATTGAACGATATTTACTTAAATTTAACGAAATCATTTCTAATATCATAATTTTCATAATGATGTTAGTATGTAAAATTGGCTTAGCCGTTTTTATCGACTTAGCCGATTAAAACGGTTGGAAAATAAGCTTGTAAAAATTCATCGGCTTAACGGCTTGCACCTCTGCAGTACAAATTATGACAGTGGAACACCCTTATAAACACGGAGTCTTTGCATCTACACTTGATTCAAAACTTTACTTTTAGGGTTAAAAACTTTACTACGTGGTATAAACCGATATTTCCCTTTGAAATCAAATTGTATAAAATATATCATTTAAAAATTTGGAAACGTCAAAAAGTCGACTTCTTTTTCAACTATTCCAACTATTCGAACTAATGGTCTAAAAATATGATAAAAATGTACCAAGGATATAATTTAAAATTAGTTTATGAATAAGGCAAAACGTTTCGTTGCAATTATGAAGTATGTATTCCTACAACATACCATATAGTATTTTCTTATTACCTGCAATAATTTTGTCCCGCTAGTTCTGGATAATCGGATATTTCTTTCATTAGCCAAGACCAACGTAAACACTTTTTGCCAGAGACTGATACAGCAAGTGTTCCTCTATATCCAGAGCCGTCTTCCCAATAACATGTTTGAGTCGGTTCCACATCTATGGTTATCCCCATTGTTGAACAGTCACTATGGCGCGGCAAGCGAGAACATTCTTCAAGAGGTAACTTTTGTCCAATAACTGGATGTCTCTTTGCTATGGCATATTCTTTTTGGCAAAGCTCATTTTCAAGCAATTCACATTCATCGCGACAAATTCGACGTAAGTTTTCTGATTCTTTTGTTGGTGGATACTGACTAGATATTTCAGCGGAAAATACATCATCGTATGTTATGGAAGATTTTCGTTTAAGTTTTTGTTCTTTAGAATTTTTTTCTAAAAATCTTTTAAGCCTGCTATATGTTGAAATCTGATTTTCAATTCTTACAGCATTTGTTGTAATGTCCTTTTTTAATTTGCGTTCTTTTTGAGCAGCTCTATTGGAAAAATATAATAAATTGGTACGTTCTGGGGTTCGACATAGTGGCAGCGTACTGTAACACAAGCTTGGAAGTGCATAAATGCGGCAATTAGGATTCATATCTCTTAAAAAGCGAAAAATAAAAAACATAATATTTTTTTAAAAATACACTTTAGTTTAAAATATTTACTTTGATTCTCTAATGACACCATATGCTGCTTTTAAACGTTCTTCTAATTCGCTTAAGGATAAATTGGGCGGAATAAAAACATATTGTTGTGATAAATAGTTCTTGCATGTTGTTCCATTATAAACTTGACAAATCCCTGATGGAATCTGAAAAAAATTTTGTTTTATATTACAATACATACTGTTTAAAGAACTAGTAAGACATTTACCTCATCAATAAAATTTCTATTAGAAATCTCCATGTTTGATCTGGAAAAAAACATTTTTTATGCACAAATGTAAATACATATGAATATGTTTATACATAAATATGTATATAATTAAATATATGCATTTACTACATCCATATGTATGTACATATATGTGTATGGTTTTATTTATAACTAACCCAGTTACATTTAAATAATTTATATTTTCCGTTGCTTCAGAAAAAGTTTTCAAAAATATTCTAATATAAAATATTTGTATAAGAAACTGAATTTTTTTATTAAATTTCATTATCACAATATTGTTAAGTGTATGTATTTATTTTTATTATCTACAAATAAACCCTTAAAAATTTTCAACCCTTGTTTTTCAGTAACATCTAAATTGACTCCTTGAATTTAAACACCGATAATGAACATTTAGCTACATTTTTGCCAAATACAGCGATTTTAAAGCCATATAAACAAAGTTTTCCAGTTCTGATGAAATTAAAATATTTTTAGACGTTAATAAACGTTGAAATGTTTTTTTCTATGAGCACTCAAAAGTAGTCGGTGTAATATTACTTTCTTTTTGTTTGAAATAAAACACTAATAACCTGCTTCTCTATGTCTTTCAATTTCGAAATATAAAAATAAAAAAAATAAAAAAAATTTTGTATCAGAATGAAGGAAAGTTTTTTTATATAGCGTAGTGCATAAATAAAAAACTAATCCTGATAATCAAAGACGGAAGAAATAAGAGAGTAGAGTTAACTCCCCAAAATATATTTTTTGTGCCACGGATGGAAGACATTTTAATTTGTAACAGCCAATTGATAAATAAGTAAATGCGGGATTGTTTGCTAGAGCCATCTATTTGTTAATAATACAATAGACATAGAAAAACAATAAATCCAATTTAACGTGGACCAGAACCAGCCAAATTATAGGAAAATTAAATAAATCTGCTAATTATAATTTATTCTAAGGTATATATTTTATAAGTAGTAATAAATTATTTAAAGGAAATTAAAAAAAATAGTTGTTAAGGTTTAAAATTTGTGTAAAAGGGTCACACTAATATTTAAATAAAGAATTCGGTAGAAAAAAGCATAATTAGAAAGTGCCTCATAAATAGAATCCTTCATAGAACTTTATTAGGGATGAGAAAATACTAAATCGTTATTGAAAATTAGGGATAAAAATAAAATTTATAATAAGATATTAGCTGATCCTTGAGGTAGATGTCCAAATATTTTGTTGTTGAAATAAGTGTTTTTTTAGAATTTAATTAAAATATAGGTAATTAAGATTTTATGATAGCTCGAAAAAACTGCTTAACAATCTAATATATAAAAGCAAGAAAAATTTAACATATAAAAAGATCAACAATAATTTTGTACCCAAAATTTAAAAAAAAATATTAGTATATCAATTCTAATTGAAAATTTAAAAATAAAGAATTTATTATAAAGGAAATTGAATGAAAAGAAAATATTATATAGCTAGAAAACAAATCTGGCATTCGAAATTCAAAACCGTTCGATATTAAAAAGAACATACATATTAAAATAGAAAATAGATTAAAATAAAAGAAAAAATAATGCAATTGATATAACTTTTTTTAATAAGCAATTATAAAAAATTATACTAGAGCCACAATAGAAATAAGTTTAGTATCAATATTGCTTTAATAAATAATGTATTGAAAATTGAAAATATGTGCTGGTAAAATTATAGGTTGCGTTAAAGCCAAGTGGTAGAAAATTAAAAAGGCTAAGTGTGTTGTGTATGGTCGATAGTAGGGTAATTTAAAATATATATGAATGATAACGGTTGGGATCTCAGATTTATGTGATCTTTGATGTAAAATTGTGTATTAAAAATAAAAAAAAAAATGTTATTGGAAACTATGATGAGTGTTGCGGGTTGAGTTCCCACGCCGAAAACGATGAGCTAGTAAAGGTTTCATCACTGATCATTAGGGGAAGAAAAGTTTCGTAAGAATTTTAACAACGATTATTAAAAATTTTTTTATTTTAAATAATCTTTGTATAATATCATAGGTTTTGACGATGATTTTAAGCACGTTTGTTTTTCAAATTTTAATTATTATTTATAATTATGCTATGTACGATAGCGACGATCTATACATTCTGAAAACAATCATAGTGAAAATCCCTGCAAAAAACTCTACTCTACCTTGTTAATATGCCTTGCTAAAGTACAAATTACATTAGCTTATTACATTATTCGACCAATTGAATCGAATAATGTAATATTGAAATATACCGTCCGATAAAGGATGAGTTCGAACAAAATTTCAGGAAAAAAAATAGTTTAAAAGCAAGTTACTCACGCTACATGACTGTAGTACCTGTCCGGAAGATCAGGATATTCGTGATTCAAATTGGAAAATGGAATGTTCAGATTCCCAAAGTTTAGAATCGCCACAGATATTAGCCGACCAACAAAAAATTTCAAAAGCTTTTGTATATGCCTCACAATGTTGGCAAGTCTTATATGCCCTAAATGCGGACTATTATATAATAAGTTTTATTTTTAATATATCTTCACAAGTTGTAAAATAGTAATATGTTTTATTTGAGAAAAATTTGGTTCGAAGGATATTTTATGCTTTATCATTTATGGCTTAAGTGAACTATTTACAAATTTTACTTAATTGTTTAATTTTAAGCAATAAATTGAAAATTGTGTTTACGGCCTTTCACATTTTTTTACTATTTTTTATGGTGTAAAATATGAAAGTGTTATTACGGCCTTTTAGATTTTAGGTACGATATGCAATTATAACAATATATAAATTTTTATATATAATACGAGCAGTAACAGACTATAATCCATGCAATTTTTGGCAGACATGTGAACGTCATTAGCGTTGGGAATTTTTGAAAACAAAATGGATTTCAAAATAAAAAGTCGACAAAAATAGGGATTTCAAAAAAGGAGCCAACTGCTTTAAAACCTAAAAAACTTCATTCAAATTTGCTTTTTGATAACAACAAAAATAAAAAATTCTGTATTTGAAGAAAACAACAAAATTCAGTTTTATTAATAACAAAATAATTCATAATTATTTTACAACAATTTATATTTTTGCAAAATACTTAATTCACATAAAATCCTTTTCACTCGTACTCCAGTCATTAAAGTCCCTGTCAGACCAATATAGGACGGAAGGCATGAATCGACTTAAGTCTGTTGGACAAACTATTTTTTTATTATTGATAATATTGCAAAAAAAAAAAAAAACACTTTTCCCCGAGGAATGTAAAAAATATGATAAAAGATTTTATAGAATCTTTTTCTTATTTTTTCAATCCAGTCTAAAAAGATTAGTTTTGTAATTATTCATAAACTTTATAATTTTTTGTAACTAACAGTTTCCGTTCATTTATGAACAATTTTCTGAACATATTGTTCGATCTTATCACATTTTTTTTTTTTTTGCCAAAACCAAGTATGAGGAAATTTAGCCAAGACACGCTCCTAAAAATTGTTATGTAATACACATTGATCATTTATTAGACATAACTCAAAGAATCTAATTTGTCAGGAGACGTATTTTTAGTTATTAATGTTATGTAATTATTTTTGTAACGCTTAAATGGAAATAATATTATTATCAATTAGACATCTTAGTTGTGATGACTATGAAAAAGCGTATAACATGATTTTTTTGTGGTCCAGCTTAGAATTTGAAATGATAATAGACCAAACTTATTCAGTTAATGAAACAATTTTATATGCTATTCGCGCTATTTGAAACTTCTTATAAATATATGGAAGAAAAGATTCTGTATGGTAAAATGAAGCAGGCGAAAATTTTTAATAACAAATAACGCGATTTTTTTAATAAAAATTTTTCAAAATAAAACTTTTATTCATTTTACTATTTCTTATCAATAACTTGAAAAATTACATTTAATTAAAAGCCAACAACACTACAAAGATGTCAAGCGATTTTTATATATTTTCTTTTTAACGATTATTATTTTTTTTTTTAATTTTCCTGTATGGGTGTCGCCAAATGGCTCATATTGAGTGATGATTTTGTTTATTTATTCATTTTGTTTATTTGAATTTATTTATTTGCCTAAAATTGTTTATATTTTATTTTGAATTTATTTTGTTTTGTGAGCCACACTAATGTTTACTTAAATTGTCTTATGTACGTGTTTATTTATGATTCTTATGTGATATTGTTGTTACATTTTACATTGGTACCGTTACTTGATATGTGTTATACAAATAACAAGTTTAGTGGTCCACAGGAAAATAATTATATTAGTTAAATTAATTCGTAAGGGAAAAGCACTGCGGTAAGTAGTGTCATTATTATTGTTTTGTATTTTATTATTTTTTAAATAGAAATAAACGCGCGTCGCACGCACCGAGCCTAAATATAATATTTTTTTTGAGTTTCATTTGATGGTGTGTGCCAGTTAAATTCGCCCCTTACGAGCAACAGTCGCAGCCAGCGACTACAAATTTTATTTCGCAATTTTTGGAGCGAAGAAACAAATCATTTTGTGGTTAAGTGGTCCATTGCCTGCCGGAACCAAAAATTAAATGTTTTGTGACTTTTGTTGCTCATTGCCTGCAGAAAAAATACAAAATTTGATTTCGCATTTTTGAGCGAATAAATAAATCATTTGTGGATAAGGTGTCCATTGCCTGCCGGACCGGAAGTAAATAATTTCTACAAAGTGATTAAGTGGTTCCTTGCCTGCCGGAACAGAAATTAAATATTTTGTGTATTTTTTGTTGCGCATTGTCTTCAGAAAAAATAATTTGAAAAATATTGTGCTGCTATATTTGTAATGTGGTTCCTTGGTGCCAGGAAAAATAAATGTTTTTGTGTGAAATTTTGTGTAGTTCCTTGCCTGCCGGAACAAAATAAATTTTTATTTTAAATTTTTTGATGAAATTTTAATGCCTGTCGGAACAAATAAATATTTGCAACTTTTTGCCCGCCGAAAAATATTTTTGGAAAATTTATTGCCGTACTTTGCCTGCCGAAACAATTAATAATTAATTAAATAAATTTGTGAAATTGTGTGATCTGTGGGATATATTTATTTTTTTGTGGTGCATAATGAAACGATCGCCGGTACGAAAAAGTCCTCAGTTGCAGTCAACAATAGGCCAAAGTGCTAATGGTTCCTCATCTGCCGGAACAAAAACTGCGTCTCAACAAATGACTCCCTCTGCCGCTGGAGTTTCTTTTTTGCCTGCCAGTTCCTCTGCTGCCGGAACAACGTTGACAAGAGCAGTGACTCCCTCTGCCACACAAACCGTAAGTACGCATACATTACAAACAACACAAATAGCTCCTTCTGTTGCCGAAGCGCCACTTAGTTCCACCGCTGCAGTAGCAACCTGTGCCACTACAAATGCCGCCTTTGCCGTCGGTAAACAACCTAACCAAGAAATATTTTCGGAAAATAGTAGAAGCTCTGCTTTGCCGTCGTTGCCCCAATCGGATTATGGAATTAATTTGGAAGGCCTTCAAAGCCAAATTAATGTGCTCCAGGCCCAATTGATGAATGCCCAAAGAGCATTGTCCATTGCCTTGAATTCGAATGCGACGCCAAGCTCTTCAGCCGCCATGCCGACTGCGCTGAACGTCGTACGCCATTTTCTAGTGTCAGCTACGGCGACAATAATAATTTTTTAGATTTTGGCGCAAATCAACCGCCTTTGACAAATATGTTTCCGCCTAATTTTCATTTGTCTCAAAATGGTGGTTCAATGTCAATGCCTCGAAAAATTCATGACTTGCCTGAATTTAATGGCGCTCCTGAAGAATGGCCCATGTTTTCAACAGCCTTTGAACAATCAACTCCTGTATAATTATAATAATTTTGAAAATTGTTTGAGGCTCCAAAAGGCTTTGAAGGGTGAGGCACGTGAATGTGTGAAGTCTTTGTTGATCCATGCAGATAATGTGAGTATGGTTTTAGAGCAATTGCGTTTCCAGTATGGTCGCCCAGAAATGCTTATTCGCTGCCAGCTACAACAAGTGAAGGAAATCCAGTCCATCAGTGAGAATGCCGTTGATAAACTTGTGCCCTTTGCTGTTAAAGGGCAGAATCTTGCCGCCTTTTTGGAAACTGCCAATGGACAACAGCATTTGGCCAATCCAACGCTGATGGAAGAATTGGTCGGAAAACTTC
>MINK01174327.1:0-11281 GCA_001735545.1 Phormia regina | reverse complement strand
TTTATAATCAATAATGAGAGTTATACTAATTGAGAATAACAATACCTCAAGTTAAGATTAAAGAAGGTAACGACATTAAAACAGCTGAAAATATTTTGTTTTTATTTGTAATATCAATAAATGGACTAGGGCATTAGAGTTTTTAATTGATATAAAAGCTGTAAAGGACAACTACGTCAAATTTTAAGAATTAATATAGAATTATCATTTGTTTGTGCTAAAACCTAATGTTCTGTTTATGCCGTTCGTTTCTCCTCCGGCCCTTTTTATGTATATGAAATTGTTTTTGTTTTTTGAAACAAAACGATGGACGGAATTGTCAAAATTAACGTTGAACATAACAGAATTACATTACAAAAAACAAAAATATATTGAATTTTTGTTGGTATTGTAGGTTGATACATAACAAATAGTATTAGTAACTGTCTATAGTATAATTAACAAAGTACTGCGCACCACATCACAAAAGAACAACTCTCTGTATGAATATAGACAATTGTATAATAACTAAACCGCACACAATGTCAAATAAATGCTATGATCTAGACAAGAAAAACATAAGACGGAGAAAAATAATATCAAGACAGGAAGAAACTAATAAATACATCACGAAGAAATAAAAAAATTTTACGATGGAAATTATCATATAAATCAATTTGACATGTAATAGGCGAGGTGCTAATTCATATATGAATAAATCATAATGAAAAAATTGTAAAACAGCTGTTCTTACGAGTATACTTTCTAATTATACTATGGATATAATCATCATGCGGAGCGGATCTGCGTATTTTTACTTGTAAAACAATAAATCATATGTACTATGCTTTATAACAGATCATATTTTTTTACATTAGTAAATAAACAACCAAAATATCTGTTTGCACACATAATAATAAAACTTATTTTATTTCATTGTGAACAGAACTAGCAGGCCGCATTTTGCAGAAAATATCTACGAGCTTTTCTCTAACACAAACTTCGAGAACGACTACCGAAGGCGCTTCGAGAATGAACCCATAGAGTTCACCTGTCGTTCAGTTTGTGGCAGCAATTCGATTGATATCTACATATATCGAATATTAAGAGGTATCATTAGCCAAACGGGAAATTATTCGTTTTCGATATCGATATTACTTACGAATCGATAGCGATAGTTTGAAATTTATTGAGTGCAACATCTTTATAAATATAGAGTATTGATATTAGCTAGATTTTGGTAAAATATTTTACTAGTCTAAACATACCCTAATTTAAAATCGAATCTCATGGAAATCTGCATATTATTACTACGGTTACTTCTTGTTTTGCCTTTTTTAGAAACTCAAGGTATAATAATTTTTTAAAATTTTTCATTTTAGTACAATTTTAATCCAAAAAAAGTATTTTTTTATGAATTTGATTCAAAATCGCATCTATCATCCCTGAACTGTATAGGACTGTAAAAATAGAGTAGTTTCGCATCAACTGCGACTGACAGCTGCAGTAAAATACATTGATTTATATGGAACGGGTCCAAATTTGTCATTGGTAGAACGTTCTTTTATACTTCTTCTTCATTGCTTTCGAATTACATTTCTTAAAAATATGAAAATTGTGTCAAATGGTAATAAGAAAGCCTAAAATATTAAAAATAAAACCTAAAATAATATATTTTCTACTTCATAAAAGGCCTCCTAGAAATATAGATCACTTTTGTTATCAAAATTAACACAATTTTAAAAATTCTATTCCCGATAAACTTCATCACTGTAACCCGATAAAAAAGCAAATTTGACTTTTTGGTAAATTTTTACAATAATTTATTAAAATATTAAATTTGTTTAACAACACATGTTTTCATAAATGTAGTTTGTTTATTATCTTTGACAAGTTAGTTTTTTTTTTTTTTTTTTTTTTTTTTTTTTTTTTAAATGGAGAAATTCACAATACTTAATACTAAAAAGGCAAAGTTGAATTGTTAATTATTAATTTGTTTAGTTACAATTACATGGATACTAACTATATTTTATATGATAAAATATTAATCAACTTTTCTTTTTCATTTGATTAGACGTAGCAATTTAGTTTAATTTAGTTAAGTAGTTACAACATACATAAGTAGTATTATCGAAAACTAACCGCGAAGATGTCGAAAGAGCAGAAAACAAAACTTTACAGGAGAAGCATTTTTGTGATTGTTTACACATTGTTATATGTATGAAAAATGTTATTACAAAAAAATTGCTTTCACTATAAATCTGAAATGGCCTTGATACGTATTAGATTTTCATCAAAACACGAATTTCGCAAAAAGGTGTCGTTTACGATATTTTTGC
Source organism: Phormia regina (assembly GCA_001735545.1). Lineage (NCBI taxonomy): Eukaryota > Metazoa > Arthropoda > Insecta > Diptera > Calliphoridae > Phormia > Phormia regina. The sequence continues at coordinate 8,963 of MINK01174327.1, read as the reverse complement.
GGTCAGGGCTCGATATATATTCATATCGTAAATTCTTTACATAAAAATTATTGGTATTAAAACAATGAATTATTTTTGTTAGTGAGCATGCATTTTCTGTGCTTGGCACTTGGTACTATTTTTTTAGTGTGGATGTGTACGATTTCCATCGTTTTAGTTATTTGGAATTAACTTATTTACACCCAACCACCCGTAAGTTTATGAAACATTTCTTCGTTAAGTGTTTGATTGTTTTCTTTGGAACGCATAGACATAAAAATGTAGCCACCGATAAATTCGTGAACCACTTTACAGTCAGCTGATTGGACAGAGAAAACGACGTTTTCGTCATGAAATTGGATCATCATGCATTTGATACCCCAATTTACATTCCAGGCTTTCATTGTATTATAGCGCCAAGTTTTGATGTGATCACCAGAACTTAGATCCATACGCATAATACGATTGTAAGCGACGCCCAAAAGTTCTTCTTTCTTATGACCATCGAATTTAATCACAAACAAAGAGACTCCAAAGTTTGGCAATGATTGCCAAGCTTGAATATATTTCAATTTAGCATCCATGAGAGAAAGTTTACGGACATTGGCATGGGCTTCTAGAATGCGCTGAGCCGCTTTACTAGACAATTTGCGCAGCATTCTTGGTGGCAAATAATCAACCGTTTCAATAGAACGAGGATCAACATTGACCGCCACCCCATGAGCAGGTTTTTGTAAATTCAGCAATGTTTGTATATTAGATACTTCACTTTCATAAGAACTATCTGCCAAAGAACGACCCTTTGAGGCAAGTCGGCATGCAGCCATCCACTTTGCATATTGATCTTCGTTTTCGCAACGTATCCAAACTTCGCTGTTAGGACCATTACTGCCTTCTGGTGGAACTTCCAAACGTATGGCAAATTTTCCCTGCGACAGGACTATATCGGGTGTAACTTCACATCCTCTCAAATTAATAGTAATAGCGGGAGCTCCACGTCGTGATTCTTCAGCACTTTTATACAAATGTAAATGAAGATCACGATATGTAAAGAAATACCGTTTGTATCCTTTCATTGTAAATTTACGCGGTTTAAGGAAACGTAAATAGTCAGACAGCTCAGGTATCTTTGTTATATTACCATCAGCATTGGCATTAGGTCCTTCTAATGATATTTGCAACTCATTGAGTGCAGAATCTATGTCGTCATCAGTACCATTTGAAGCACTCAGAGAACCAATGCCCGAGTCAATACCTTGATAACTTTCATTTTGTTGATTTATTTGAAATTGTAAGGCTGCAAACATAAGACTTTCTTCCTCGGTGCAATCTAATTCCTCGTTTAAAATTGCCCACTTGGCTTGTTCATACAATTGATTAATGCGAACTTGATCGTATTTAGGATTCAAATCAAAGAATGTATAGTATTTGAAGCGTAGACATAATGTGTCGTACTCCCGTATACCCTGTTCCATTATCGATAAAGAAGAATCTAACCAACCAACATTCATACGGGCCTTTTCAATCAAGGACTTTGGTCGTACCAGACGAGAACGAACATCGGGACTAGGAGAACGAGGTGAGGCTGCTAAATTCTCTTGAAAATCTCCGAGGCTAGATCCGGAATCATATGTCATATATCCATTGCTACTATGTTTCCAGGTACCTGTTGGGGAGCTAATTGGTGTACCAGGAGCGGTGCCAGCCCTTCTTGGTGTAGTGGCATACGGTGAAACTGGTGCACACAGAAAATTCCCATTTTGTGTTCTATTCAAACTTCCATTGCTGCCGTGATAAGCAGAGTTAATTGGTATAAATGAATTGGTGTCTGGAGCTGGCTGCAAATATACAGTTCCGTTTGGTTCGGCAATTGGTACTTTTTTTTGAGGAAACTTGCCGAAGTTTTTCTTTAGATGATCAGCTTCTAGAGGTTTGCATAATGACAACTCTTCTGGATGGCGTATATCTAAATCTTTGCATAAATTTACTACAGCAGCAAATGTTTTAATAGAAAAATCAACGCGACAATCAAGGTAGCGCAAGTCAGGCAATTGAACGCGCAGAATTTTATGCATTGGTGTGAAGTGAAGCAAACAATCAGCTTGGACGCCAACTTGATCTAAAGTTGAGCGCGTGCGTGCCAACCACATATTTTTTTCCGGCCACCACAAAGCATGATCGGACCAATCTTTCGGATTTTCAGGGTCAACTAATTGTAGCATAATACCTCCAATGTGTTGATCACCTTTTACTCTGAGGTGCTTCTCTATCTGCAGATCAGTTATGAAAATCCGCAAGTTCCAACTGTTATCCCCAACATGAATCATTATTGCTAAATTTTTATTATATCGTTCCTATCACAATCTAGAGGCAGAACAGTATCCGTATCCGTTATATATGATAACTAAAATGAAAATCACAGATGTTTCTCTAGAAATTCATAAAATTGATGACGTAATATTTTTACTTACAAATAATATGTACGCAAATGTATTACTACAGAAGTGAGAATGTTTTCGCAACTATTCTTCTCTTATCATTTCCCAAACTGACAGCTTTACTCAACAAATGGTTGGCCTTTTTCGTTAGATTGGTATTGGTGAAACGGTTGCAGTAAGTAAATCTGGCTGGCCCCACTGGAAGGCCGAACAAATATATTTTTAATAGAATCTACAATATTAACAATATTTAAGGGTTTGTTTATTTGATGTTTAATAATTTTATTGAGCTATTGGTTTGACTTGCCCCTTACTTTCGTCTACAAACAAATCCAAGGTTATTTACGTTTCCATGAACGCTCTGTACGTACACGCTGTCAGCAATCAGTAAAAAAAGAGACAAATGAGCAAAATTCCAAAAACGGTCAGCGCTATAACCATACACAATTAACTGAGAAATTCTAATACAAATAGTCAGTTGGTATGTTTTATTTATGAAAAACTACTATTACTGCGACGAAGTCAACGTTCTCGAATACAACAGTGTACACGATCGCGTAAGTAATGAATACAACACGAATACGCAAAAGCAATTAATTCATAATTCGACACGATCTAAATATCGCCCTTTAATTTATTTATTACTTTGTATTTGTACTTATACGGTCGTCAACACGACCACTACACTCACTTACTGACAGACTTAGTGAAAAACTGCCTGCCACCCGTTTGATATTGATTGATGAATGTTAGATCGTTGTTCGCACAAGTCACTTGGTGTTGTTTTTCTGTATTATAATATAGAATTCGCTTTGAATTGAAATTAATTTAAATTACACGATGATGACGCTGTCGAGGAAAATTATGTTTGCTTCTTAAATCGACGTTTCTCCCTCACTTTTGTTTGTTTCCACAGTTGATTGTATTAAATTGCTATTTATAGAAGAAGAGAAACCTGCATAAAGCAAATGAACGAATAAAAACATCAAATTATGTTTACAATTTATTATATATAGCAGCCGCAAAACAGAAAAAAAAATAAATTTTCTATTATAAAATCGAGTTCACAATACCCGATCACTTGAAAAATTACAACCGCTCTCACTCGAATTCGATCAACAACTAACTGAGTAGAAAAATATAGATCTCTATATGAGATTTCATTAAAGAAATAAGAGAATACTGGTGAATTTATTGTAAGGTGAAATTTTATATTTTTGTGCCCTGACATACCGTCTACACATAGACATAATATGTGAGATAACACTAACTTTCTGATCAAAATCTGCTTCCGTTAGAATTTTAAGTACGACGAGCTTTATAAGTAAGCCAATTCTTCTTTTTCTACGTTTTCTAAGAGCTTCAGAAAACTTCAGAAAGTAAAACGGTGCTTAGCATATTACATATATGAGAAACTTCGGAATTTATTTGCTAATAAAATTTTATTTCGGTTCATAAGTTCTAAACCTAATAAGACTCCAGTTTGAAATTTTACATTCATAGGGAGAATAGATATGCCTAGATTATATAGATTTTTAAGAACTTTAAAAATAACATTTTTTATTGGAATTTTATATATTGCATTTTGACATTTGAGCTTTTGGTGTAATAAAATTTTGTATATTTTGTAATGTATTTTTGTTATCCCTTTTAATGTCACTCTAAACAACCGACTTTAATAAAAAATATATCACTATAAAGATATTCTCATAGATATGCAGATTATAGAATTTACTAAAATCCTTTTTATATTTAAGAAGCTATAAGCCCCAACCAGTGAACAAAAATTCATCGTATCGTAATCAGCTGTTTCAATAGCTATTGACAAAAAATTCTAGGAAGCGTATCGCAGAAATCTATTGAAATTAGATTTTTACGTAGCTACGTGATTTTCTTATAACCCTGTACTTTATTTTTCTTGCGAAATAACCAAAGAACAGGGTTATTTTACGCAATGAATTTTCAAAAACATATGATACGTTTTCTTTTGTTGACTAGTTGCCCAAAATGTTTCACTATACTTTTCTACATTTTACGTTGCGTTGAAAAGTTGACTGGTTGGCCCTTAAGTGATGATATATATTATGGATAAAAAAAACTGTTGCCAAAGCTTGGGAATACTTTATGATAGAATTTGAGGCTAGATCTAAGAATCAACTGTTTAAAATCTGCATTAATTTCTTCAAATAGTCTACGAGGAATTCAAGTGATAGTGTAAGTTTACATATTGCTTATGAAAAGAACTCAACAACGGTTTATAAGCAAGAAATGAAAATTAATTGCCAGATGTTTTATTGGTACTTTTGATTGATCTCACTAACGATTGGTTCATTTCAAATATATCTAGAAACCTGTTTTCGGTACTACCTGCTCAAGACAAAAAAATAGCAAATTTTACTCGACAGCAACGAAATTCAAATTTACAGTAAAAAATGAAGTCTTAATTGTTGGTCATAGGAAGGTTGGAGGTACTTTATACAAGGCAGATATAGAAACAGTAATACTATATACATTATATGAAATTCTACAGAAGATGATAATACAGTGCAATTATACCACGGGCGTTAGGGACATCAAGAAAACTATATGTACAACAAAAACTTAAGACTGATATAAATGTAAAAATGTAAATTAGACAAGAAATTATGTGAATCATGGGTCTATGAAAAATCACATCGTTTACTATTTGAAACTAGACAAAAGAAAACTTGTTTAACAAATTACTACGCAAAATCAATTAGCAGATTTGATGACAAAACCCTTGGAACCAACAAGATTGAATATGTTTTGTGATCAAATCGGATTAAGAGATGTTAACATCACATAACAAGGGAAAGAGTTGAAATAAGTTATGCGACTGTAACTGCAAGAGTAATATTTAATATGTGTTACCGTGTGAACTACTTTAGGATTTTTCGAAATTCAAGTAAAAATTATTTAGAAAATTAACTTTTTATTTTGTTTCCCATTTTTTTTTAAATAATAACGGTATTCACCGGTATTTTAGTTTCGGTACCGGTATACCGTTATCGAAATCGTTACCGTCATCTTTTAGCCGGCTAACAACAAGTTCTTAGCAGCAGCCAAGAATTTTTAGAAAAACCGCCGCTGCTGCTAAAATTGCTCGGCGCAGGTCTCTGATCTTAAATACTAAAAACTCTTTAAAATCTGCTATTTGTTTTCATCAAAGTGCAAACATTTATAAACATTGTTTTCCTGCGTATATACTCAACAATCATCAACTACATACATATACCACTAGAAATTGAAGAAAATTTTTGTTCCAACATTTGGTGACAAGAAAAGAAAAACTTACTTTTAGACTAAAAAAATCGCGGAGGTGTGCAAAAAATCAAAATAATAAACTACGAATAAAAAACAAACAAAATAAAAACTTACGTCATCAAAAGAGATTCGATGAGACAAGAATTGTGTTTTTTTTTCGAGGCGAAGACCAGTAAAAGTAACAAAGAAATTTTAATTTTTATTATATTTTATCTGTGTATAAAAATATGTACTAAGTATATGTTTTTTTTGTCTTTTTTGGTTTATTCTTTACTTTTTAATCGTAATAGATTGTTTGATTTCTACATAATAATCATTTGCATAGAGACTAATAATTTGTTGGCACAAAATCAAAAGTATCAAAGATGATTCATGTCGGAGAGAATACTTGGATTTTACGAATTTTTATAACTGATCTCCAAGTGGAGAAACAGTTAAGGGTGAAGGGCGACCAACATATAGGTGGCATTATGCTACAGTTGGTCGATCCGGAAAACCCAAAAGATTGGTCAGATCATGCCCTTTGGTGGCCAGAGCGTAACATTTGGTTGACCCGAACTCGTTCTACTCTAGATCAAGTGGGCGTACAAGCTGATTGTTTATTGCATTTCACACCCATGCATAAAATATTACGAGTACAATTGCCAGATTTGCGTTACATTGACTGCAGAGTAGATTATTCGATTAAAACATTTGCAGCAGTTGTGAATTTATGCAAAGAATTAGACATTAGACATCCCGAGGAGTTGTCTCTATGCAAGCCTCTAGAGCAGGAACATCTAAAGAAGAATTACGGAAAATACCCTCAGAAGAAAGCTGCTATACCAGAACCTAATGGTACGGTTTATTTACAACCAGCACCCGATACAAATTCTTTTGTACCAATCAATTCTGCCCACAAAGGAGGCAGCAACGGAAGTTTAGATCGAACACAAAATGGTAATTTATTGTGTGCTCCTGTCTCTCCATACAACACAACACCAAGAAAACCAGGAACTGCTCCAGGTACGCCCTTATCATCTCCCTCTGGTACTTGGAAAAATAGTAGCAACGGATATGCTACATATGATTCTTCTTCAAGTTTGGGTGATTACCAAGAGAATTTGGCAGCCTCACCAAGGTCACCTAGTCCCGATGTCAGATCGCGTCTCGTTCGTCCGAAATCATTAATTGAAAAAGCCCGTATGAATGTTGGATGGTTGGATTCATCGCTATCAATTATGGAACAAGGTATAAGAGAATATGATACCTTGTGTCTGCGTTTTAAATATTACACATTCTTTGATTTGAACCCCAAATATGATCTGGTGCGCATTAATCAGTTGTACGAACAGGCCAAATGGTCTATTTTAAACGAAGAAATAGATTGCACAGAGGAACAAAGCCTTATGTTTGCTGCTCTTCAATTTCAAATCAATCAACTAAATGAATTTCAATCATACCAAAATTCAAGTCTAGATTCTACATTCAGTGATAATGGCACAGACGATGATATTGATTCGGCTTTAAACGAGTTGCAAATTACCTTAGAGGGTCCCAATTCGAACGGTGATGGAAACATTACGAAAATTCCAGAACTTTCGGATTATTTGAAATTTTTAAAGCCCCGTAAATTCACGATGAAAGGTTATAAAAGATATTTCTTTGCATACAGAGATCTGCATTTACATCTTTACAAGTCAGCCGAAGATTCCCACAGAGGAGCACCCATTATAACGATAAATTTAAGGGGTTGTGAAGTGACACCAGATGTCAATTTATCTCAACAAAAGTTTGCAATACGTCTAGAAGTGCCTCCAGAGGGTAAATGTGGTCCGAATACTGAAGTTTGGATCAGATGTGCAACTGAGGATCAATATGCCAAATGGATGGCAGCATGTCGTTTAGCTGCCAAAGGTCGTTCTTTGGCTGATAGTTCATATGAGAGTGAAGTTTCCAATATTAAAACCCTACTTAATTTACAGAAGCCTGCCCAAGGTGCATCGTTAAATATTGATCCTCGTTCCATAGAAGTTGTGGATTATCTATCGCCAAAAATGTTAAGGAAACTATCAAATAAAGCAGCCATTAAAATATTGGAAGCTCATGCAAATGTTAGTAAACTGTCCTTGATGGATTCTAAATTGAAGTATATTCAAGCTTGGCAGTCATTGCCTGATTTTGGAGTCTCTTTGTTCGTCATAAAATTCGATGGTCACAAAAAAGAAGAACTTTTGGGTGTGGCCTTTAATCGTATTATGCGTATGGATTTAAATACAGGTGACCACATTAAAACATGGCGCTACAACACAATGAAGGCTTGGAATGTAAATTGGGGCATTAAATGTATGATGATTCAATTTAACGAGGAAAATGTTGTATTCTCTTGTTTGTCTGCCGACTGCAAAGTTGTCCACGAGTTCATTGGAGGTTATATTTTCATGTCAATGCGTTCAAAAGAAAACAATCAGACATTAAATGAGGAAATGTTCCACAAACTAACAGGCGGCTGGGTATAAGCCACAAATATATATTGTTAAATCTAACTGAACTTTTTGTCTCAACGCACATTTATACTAAACCTGGTGTTCTTTAAAGAATTACTATTCAATCAAATATTTACGTATGTAATTATAATTGCCAAAGTGCCTAAAATATTTTATATGAATTTTTCTCAAAAAGGCCATTTTAAAGTACGCATCTTACTCATCTATGTAACGAATATTTTAATTTATAACGCTTTTATTTTGTTTTCGAGAAATGCATGAATTTATAATAAATAATAATTATATGCGATTGTCCAAATCTCAACCTTTTTCGTATCGTTTTATCATTAAATCAATTTTATTTTCAAAAATATTTACGACATGTAATAATACAACGGTACTACAGAGGTTTTGAATTAGATAAACTAACTTAATAAAATTATTTGTATTAACAATAACATAAGTGTTTATGTTTTTTTATTCCTTCAAATTAGATTATTGTTATAATTCTATATAATTCCATAATCTTATTGGATGTCAATCCAACTACATATATATGTATTACAGTAATAAAATTATATCAATGAATACATAAAAATAATTATTTCATTCCAATAATGTGATTTGTTATTTATTAACAGGGAAACCAAAATGTGTCCTAAAAATATTATTTTACGCGCATTTAATATAAGGTAAAAAAGAGATATGCTCAAAAAACGCGAAAAATACGCTTTTAATAAGAAAAAACGAGAGAAGAAGGCATAGTCGGTCAAGACCGACCATATGATACCCTACA
>MINK01174326.1:0-11832 GCA_001735545.1 Phormia regina | reverse complement strand
CCAAGTTTACATCGGACCTTGAATTATATGTACAAAATTCCCTTCACATTTAACATTATATGGGAAGTGTGTGGTAAAGTGGGCGGACTACGGCCGTTTCAGCTTCGAAGTGTAAAGTTTAGTTATCCTACATGCTTTTGTTTAAAAGATCAACAGAAAACTATGAAATGAAGCTTCAAAGAACACCTTATGCTTTTAGTGTTTTCCCTATATGGGAGGTGGGGGTAAAGTGGGCAGGCCACGCCCATTTATGGTTTCCGAGGTTATAACGACACTTGAACTATCCGTAAAAAATTTCGTTATCGTATATGCTTTTGTTTAAGAGATATCAGCAGAAAACTATATATTGAAGCTACAATGGACACCCTGTGGGCGGACCCCGCCCATTTTTTGTTGTCGAGATTATGATCGTCTTTGAACTAATATGTAAAATTTCCTTGAAATTTTACCTTATATGGAAGGTGGGCGTAAAGTGGGGGACCACGCCCGTCTCTGGTTTCCAAATTTCTATTAACCCTGGAACTATCTTTACAAAATTTCGTTGTCATACATGATTATTTCTAGAATATATCAGCAAAAAGCTTTGAAATGAAGCTACAATGAACACCCTGTATTTCTATTTTTTTACTTATATGGCAGGTGGGCGGGAAAAGTGGGCGGACCATGGCCATTTTTTGTTTTTGAGGTTACATTTGCTCAAAGGCAAAATGTAACCTCAATTTCTCTTTATATGGGAGGTGGGCGGTAAAGTGGGCGTACCACGCCCATTTTCGGTTTTCGAGTTTATATTGACCCTCAAACTAACCGTACAAAATTTCGTTATCTTACATGCTTTTGTTTAAGAGATATCAGCAAATCAATGAAATGAAGCTGCAATGGACACCCTGTTTTCTAGTCTTTGCCTATACGGCAGTTGGCGGGTAAAGTGGGCGGACCATGGCTTTTATTAGTTTTTGTTGGTTACATTTGTCTTTGATCTATTTCTAAACAATTTTTTTTTACATTTCCTATTTATATGGGAGGTGGGCGGTAAAGTGGCGGACCCCCACTTTCGGGTTTCGAGTTTATATTTTGTCCCTCAAAACTTTGCGTACAAAATTTCCAGAATTATATATACTTTATGGGGGTCTTAAAACGATTATTTCGACATGTCACACGAATGACAAAATCAATATACCCCGACTTTTGATGGCTTGGGTATAAAAAGTTTTTAAAATAATTAAAATTGTATTAAATTGAATATCAACAACTCAAATACACACGGAATGACAAAATCAATATACCCCCGATCTTTTTGATGGTGGGTATAAAAATGTTTTTGAAATAATTAAAATTGTATTAAATTGAATATCAACAACTCAAATGTGATTAAAAACTTCTAAAACTATGTTTATTGCATTTTCAATTTAATTATAAGTTTTTTGAGAAATTGCTTTTGACCATTTTTTACTTCCCGATTCCCGGAATTTTTTGTCGGGAATTAAACACTACTAAAAATGTGCAATTTTACCAAATTTAAATTGAAAAATTCTATAAAAAGCGTTAATTTTTTAATAATTAAGCAAATACAATATTGCCCTGCATCCAGTTCGATCTATACAAATACACTAAAGCATCGATAATGGGGACTGGAGAATTGTGACGCCGCAAGTCGAATCAAAAAGGTTAAAAATATTTGAACAGGAAAGATGTTAGTATTTATTAATTTAAAAAAGAGTATTTTTTCAATAAAAGAGGTGAATTTAAAATGCATTTAAAATTCTATTTAGATTTAGATCTAATTAAAAACAAAGTATTTAATAAGAAAATCAATGAACCAATAAATTTTTCACATACAGTTTAACTTTAACGCAAATTGGTTTCTTCCTAACATTTTGAGTTTTTGGTAGAATTTTTTTTTTTTATAGAAAGAAATATAATAATAAAAATAATAATGAAACCTCAGCAAAAAACGAACAAGAACTTGCAAAAAAATTAACCTTTTCACCAATTGTTCTAAACTGAAATTATTTATTTTCCCTTTAAAAAAGGATATTTTCGAATTAATTTATGAAAAATTTATATTTATTATTTACAGGGAGTTATCAATCTTTAATTTTTATTATTGATAAATTTTCATTTATTTTTTGCAAAATTAGTTTATTTCAAAAGTTGAAACAATATGGTAGTTTTTAGAAACAATTTTGATAAGAAAAATATCATCGTTGTGGACACGCTACATCCGAATTTGTTTGAAAGCATAAAATTCGAACATGTATTTCTATTATAGCAAAGTCAGAAATCGATGATCTGATAATATAATTAATGCATTTCATTTCGCTTCGAAAATATTTCTATTCAAAATTTTGTCAAACAAAAATAAAAAGATTTTTAAAACAACACATTTTATTAAAAGTAATAATTAAAGAAGTACTCTACATAAATTGTCTATACTTATACAACACTCCAGAGATAAATTCCACAAATCTACAAATGTATCGCATTTAATTTTACGTATTTCTTGTTCGTTAGACAAGATTAAAAAAAAATTAAATTTTCTCTAAACCCAAATCAATATTTTTCTATACGAAAGAAATCCTAGAAAATAAAACATAAGGTACATTAAATTGATAACAAATCCGAGCACTCGGATATATTTTTGTAGGACTTGAAAATATTAAATTTATTAATTATAATAATTTATTAATTTAAATAATTTTTAATATATAAATGTTAGAAATTCTTTACAATATTATAAAAAAATGTGGTCTTCAAATATATATTTTTAATAGATTCATGTATTTGCGTACGAATTGTATGAAAAAATATAGTTTTCTTATTTAGTTTTGGTACTTTCTGAACAAAAATGTATTTTTCCCGAATACCCGGGAAAGTCTAAAAAAAAATTATGGAAAAGCTATCAAAGCCAAAACGAACAGCAATCAGTTTTCCGATTTCAATGAAATTCTCCATGAAATTTCAGACACATGTTTCTTCCCAGTATGGAAATATTACGGTTTAAAAAACGACAAGATATTAGGAACTTTACAATTGAATATTTTTTTAACTACTAATAACTTCTTAAATATATATGGTAGATCTTTGGTTGTTGTTGCATGTTATAGACAAAGATATTACCTTCATAACGATATATACATAGTTTTTTACATAAAAAGTTCAAAGGTCAAAGTTGGAGATAAAAAAAATTAAAACTATTATATCTCAAAAACCGGTATTTTTAAAATTCTTAATAAATTATATATGGTTGACATAAGTTTTCTCCATATGAATATAAAATTTTAAGTTGGAGCCATATTTAATTTAGAAGTTATGAAGAAAAATAAATCCCTATATAGAAAATAAAAATTTAATTTTAATGTAGTTTAAAAAAAAAAAAAAGAAATTACCTTAAAAATGATATACAGTGAGTTATTTTAAATCGAAAGTTCAAAGGTCAAAATAAGACTTACAAGAAATAAACCATTATATCTCCAAAAAAAATATATTTTTAAAATGCTAAAAATATACATAATATTAATATATCTGTATTTTATGTTTGTATAAAATTTCACGTTTGACACTCATTTAGTTCAGAAGTTATGTAACGAAATATGAAATGAAATGAAATTTTGTATATAAAATTTTAATTTATTTTTTTAAAGTGCTCATAAATAAAAATAATTTATATAAATATTTTAAATTTTACATACAAAAAAAGGGTATTTTTCTGTGTTTTACTTCACAACTCCCAAGCCAATAGAAGCTCCAACTTGAAATTAAATTTATTTTAGATTTCATTATCAATATATGTATTTTTTTAAGGATTTTAAAATACTGTTTTTTGAGATATTAAGTTTTAATCTTTATATTATTAATTTTGATTTTTGGAACGTCATATTTTTGCTTAGAAAATTCAATAAAAAAAATTAAAAAATTAATAACAATGTAGCTTCTAAAGATATAAAAGTGGCAGAAGAATTGCTTTTTAAAAATGTTGAAGTTTAAATTTAAGTGTTTTTATAGTTATGAAACACTGCTAAATATTTTTTACCTTTTAATTTTTATATTTTTTTTATTAATGTTTAAATCAGCCTTTAACCATAATGACGATGTACATTTTAAACCTTTCTTTGAAATCTTGACTTGAATTGGATAGAATTCTTCATATTTTTTTTTCCATTATTATATTTTTGAAATTTATTAAAGTTGAGTTTGAATCTTAAGATTATATTAATTAAATTTTGGAGCGCAAAAACATGAGTATAAGTTATTATTTATAAGATATTATTTAGAATTTTCTAAGAAATCTGATGAACATTTAAAAAAAGTTTAAAAAAAGTTTAAGTTTTTTTTGAAAAAGATTTTTTTTAAATGTATTTTCTGATGAGCGCATATCGATTTGTTCCCATACATAAATCAAAAAAAAAAAAAAAATATAAAAAAAAAGAAGAAAAAAACAAAATGAAAATATGAAAAAATGAAATAATTATGCAAATTTTTCCAACGAGAAAATATGGTTTCCTATTTACCTAATAAGTAATCATTAGGTAAATAGGAATAATAAAAAAACCAGTACATAAATGTGTCTAATGTGACCGTACCTTAAGGGTTGGAAAATATCAGTGTCTATTATTTGACCAAATTACGCGCGACCTCTAGTTCTGCAAAAAAATGTTTGATATTTCAAAGGTTTTGTTAGATCAAACAACGTCATTTTGATTAAATATTTGACTGATTTGATTAAATATTTGACAGATCTTAAGTATTCAAATACCTCCCATATGTTCAGATATTAAAATTGCTTTATATCTTTTTTTACAGAAGAAATTTCTTTGAAATAAAATACAAAATTAGATTAAGATTAGTTATTGGATCGTGTAATTACTATAATTAGTGATATTACACATACGCAAGCACGACCAAAATTCACATTTCGTCCTACAGATGTTCAGTCACATTTGTAACAATATGGTGCAATATACACCATTTTCCCATTGATAAACTTTACGTTCTTATCTTTGTTTTGAGTCTACAAATACAAACAATTTTTCTTTTAAAACATTTGAGGTTTTACCGGTATTACTCTTATTATCACAAAATATGAACAAATAAATTGAAAATGAAAAAAAAAAAAAATAACATGTGCAAACTGAAGATAAAAAAACAATAAAAAAGAAGCGCGAATGTTATATTCGTCTCGGTGGAATCTATATACCCACCATAATTTTTTTTTTTTTTAATTTCAAGTTATATGAAAGATGGGCGGTAAACTGGGTAGACCCCGCCCATTGTTTTGTTTTCGAGTTTACATTGGTCCTTTAACTATTTGTACATGATTTCAAATAGTTTACCTCACCTACTTTTGAAGATATCAGTAAAAAAAAAACTTTGTTTATTAGTCGATTTTGCTTATACCTAATAAAAGAAGAATATTTGAGGCAAACTTCGTCTCCCTAGGTTGTCCCGTTCGAGCCCTAACCTGCTTTCAACACACGGACATAGCTCAGACTCTAACCAGGACCCAAAAAATATATACTTTATGGGGATTTGTTCGACATTGAAAAACTACATAATTTTATAGAGTAAAACTAACATACAATTTTTGACTGATTACAACGGTCTTTTGTAAATTCAATGACGAAATATTACTATTGATACCTTAGTACTTTATCTTATAATTTATAGACATATATCCAGGCACAAATTAATTTTTCCATCAAAGGATTACAACAAATCAACAAATCAACAAATCTTGTAATAAATATTTACAATAGTTTTGGTAAGAAATCTTTTAAATAAAGTATGAATTAAACCGAAAAATTATCATGAGAAATTCCACGGTACTAAAACTGAGAAAAAAATATGTCAAAATATTTTACCAAAAAAAAAAAGGACAATCTAAACATACCTCAACATCAGTGTCTGCTATTTGACACAATGTAATTGAATTTGTTTCATTAGTGGCATTTGACTTTTTGTTTTCTAAAAATAATTTCAGTTTAGGTCCCTTTGGTTGACGACGTTCATATAAATTGGATCTAGAATGATCAACACTTGATGAACTTTGAACTTTTCGGCGTAAAACAACATCACCGAAATCGGAATCTGATGAATCGTCCTGACACTGTAGTGGTTGCAATTGGTGTACTGTGTGATTGTTTTCGTCTGTTGGTATCAAACGGACATTACTATTTCCGCGACTGTGTCTACGATGGTGATATTTGCTTTCATAACGTCGCAACAATTCGATTTTGTCATCTTGTGTTAGATTGTTGATGCGCAATGTATTGGCATCTAAATTGCGTATTACTTCCACTATTTCCGGTTGTAAATTTCGACCAAAAGCAAATGAGTGTTGGTGATGGTGCTGGTGTTTTGTTTGAGTGTCTGTTGGCAATGGCGTCATTACATCTTCTACTTCGGCAGCCACTTTAGCTTCGTATTCAATTTCCTCCGGTGTCTTGGCTTCAGCGACTTCAATATTTACCACAATTGACGTATTGCCAACATCCGTGACATTTGGTGGCGATGGTGGCCGTGATAGCACTTTAGGCAATTTGAATAAGTCTCTTTCTATTGAGTGTCTATTATTGTTGTATGTTTTTGGTCGCTTTAGTATCTCATCGCTGGCAAATAAATCAATGTCTGGTGGCAAAGACAAGGGTAAAGGGCTATTTATAAAACTTCTTCTATTGTCTTCGACAAATGATTTGTATTCCTGTATATAAGTATGTGTTTGTTGTTGTTGTTGTTGTTGTTTATTACTGTCGTCTGGAGTATTATTGTTATTTCCGTTAGCAGCTGGTCCAGTAATTTGCAAGTTTGTTTTCTTTCTTTGTTGTTTTTGCTGTTGATGATGTGCCTCGTTAGATGTATTCAATTTTGTTTCAATTTGTTGCATAAGTCTATCAGTTTCCGTAACATTGCCTTTAATTGTGACCTGCAGTCCTTCGATATTTGGTGTTTGGTGTAAAGGGTTGATTAAGTTTTTGTCTACAAATCGATTATTTGTCTCATGGAGTTCTTCTAATGTATTCTTGTCAAAATAAATTTGGTTGGTTTTTTGATTAACATTTTGTTGTTTATTATCGTTTGTGGTAGCATTGTTTCTTAGACTTGACGTCTTTTGGTTTGTTGTTTTAACGGCCTTCTTCTCATTATCAGTAACAATATAGCTTATCTCACGATGTTCAATTACGTTTTTATCATTATCACCTTCTTCTTCTTCTTCTTCTTCGTCATAATTATCATGATGGTAATCATTTGTATTATTGTTCGGTTTGTTATCAAAATCGTTTGTAGCCGAACATTCGTTTACAATAACACATGCTATTGCTGTTGATGCCGCTGTTGTTGTTGTGTGTTCGCCATTATCGGCTTCACAATATCGATGTGGTTGCAAAAATTCCTCTCCATTTAAACGATTGTTTTCAGGTTGATTTTGTTGTAATGGTTTTTTACGAAATACATTTGTGATTTTTGTAAAACAATTGCGCATCGTTCTAACACCTTCCGATAAAAGAATTTAAATTTCAGATTTATGATGAGTATTTTTTTGTTTTGTTTTTGCTTTCGATTTATTTGTGTAAATATTCATATATGTATACATATATGTACATACATACATTTATCACTTTGTTTTCATATCAATTTTTTGTTTACATACATATATACATACATATTTAGTTTAAAAAACACACTTTTAAACATTGCACTAAAATCCCTGATGAACTATAAATTTCTTACACTTTTTGTTTTCTGATTTACTATTATTTTTTTTTCATATTAATCATTAAATTTATTCTTTTCAACTTTTGTAATATTGTACTTTAATTATATTATTATTTTTTATTTACACACACGTATATATATATATATATATATATATATATATATATATATATATGTATGCATGTAGGTATATTTTTATATATTTGATATTTTACAAATAAACACATTTTCTGTAATATTTACTACGCATATCACCACCATTAGTTAGATAAGATAATAGAAATTATTACTTTGATTGAAATATTTCTTAAAAAATTATTTTACAAATGAAATTTATTAACACTTTATACGATATTAAAATCTATTCTATTCGTTATATCTTGGTCATATTTTAATATCTTAAGACAATTGGAATATAAAGAAATTAAAGAAAAATAATTGTATTTAAAAAATTTTCGATTAAATTCTAATGAATATTAAATGTTTTTTTCTGAGTATTTTTTTTTTAATTAAATTGAATTCTTTAAAGATTTTAGAAGAAATATCCCGTTATTTATTTTCAAATTTAGTTATATTTGTTTTTTTTTTCATATATTGATGAACCCCTCTAATGTTTACACTTATACAGGTACCTTCATACATACACACATACTAACATATATATAATGTTATAAAATAAAGATAATTTTTTTTTTAATGATAATGTATATAGGTATGCATATAGGTTTTTTTGGAAATGTTGACGTCAAAATTCAGCAAATCGTTTTCTATTCGCAAAATAATTTATTATTTTCTTGTTTTAATTTCTATTTATTATATATTTCAATTATATAATATTTAAACATTAATTGTTTAATTATTTAGATTTACATAAATTTTTGTAACAATAAAATATTTTATTATTTTTATGTTTCTATTAAGACGACAATCGTTTTAATATTTTATTTCGTTTCACATTTTTTTTTTTATTTTATTTAAAAATTACACATTTTTTATATTTCATATTGCAGTTAGATATGATCGTGTATCGTTTAAATTGTAAAATATATATTTGTAATTAGTTTTAATTCTTTTCTTATTGTCACTTTTAAATCGCCTTAATCTTTTAATTGATTTATTTAGGCGCACGATAAAAAATAAATTTTTATTTTATTTATTTTTTTTTTTTGTGTGTCTTTTACTCTATTCACTCAACTACTAAACGGTACGACCAAAGAATTTTACTAATAATGAAAAATCGAAAAAAAAAAAAATAATAATAAAAGTAAAACAAAAACACAACAACTAATTAAAGAATGTTCCTTTAAAAACACTTAAGTGTTTTCTCAGTGGGTTCTCAATAAAAATGATTCAATTGTATTGCCAATTATTTGTTGGAAAGTGATTAAAATCGTACGTATGTATGTAGGAAAATTTATGTGTTTGTATTCATATTCAAATATACAGTAAAGAGCAAAATTATTTTCAATATTTGAGATAAAGATTCATTAGTTATAAGAACATCTTTAAGATTTTATATTATTTTTCTTTTTTATTGAACAATGCACAGTGGTGTCAAAAGAAAAATTATTGGTAAAAAGTGTGGATCTTGAGAGTTATATATTTTACAATACATTTTTGAATTCTTCTAAGCACGACATGTTTACTTAAGAGTTATCTCTTATTGTTAAAAAGATATTTGACTTTAACTTCTCATTCCCATTACTTTTAAAATAAAATTTTATTATTTTTAAATTCGGTGAAATTTTCTATAATTTCTAGTTAATCTAGTTAATACATGAAATTTTAGTTATCTCAATTTGAGAAGAAAAACAAAATTTCGAAGTAAAAATATTTCACAGCAGGTATCAATAATTGCAATTTGTTAAAAATGTGTAGGTGTAATTTTTAACAGTTTTTAACATGCACCCTATATTAAGCATGGGTATTTTTTTTATAAAAAGTTGTTGGAGCAAAATAAAACACGCATTTATAAACCATAATTATTATTACAAGATTCTTTTAGTGATCTAAGTTTGTTCAATAGATATAAATGGGCATATTTAACGCACATAAAAACCCTTTTTTTCATATTAATAATAGAAATATACTTTGTTTGATGGCTTAATAGCACAAAATTTTAAACTTTCCAAAAGTCGGTTCTGCCATTAAAAAGTGTTCCAAAAATGAAGACGTGTAATAAAGATGAAATACGTATAGTGATTAAAATATTTTTATTGATTGGTAAGTATTGGATATGAGATGGCTGAGAGCACAATTACTTGGTATTTATTTGTTCATTATTCATTCAACCGATAAAGAAAAGTACTCACTTGCCTTTGAGTTTAATTAAAAATTAAATTTAGTTTAACTTATTGACTGTTTATAACGCTCTTTCTCACCGTTGAATTTTTTTATTGTTATTCTCAGACTCTATTGACGATGATAAGAAAAGTTATCAGCACATAGATGGAAACTGTCTTACCTAAATTTTGTACCAACTACAAAACTAAAAAAAAATAGTACCTAAAAATTCATAGAAGATAAAACATTAAGGGCCATTATTACAACTTGCCTCTAATGTTCGTAATAGTAAAAGGTAACTTTAATTAAAGTGAGGTATAAAGTGAACTTTAAAACTTTTCGTTATTACATCTTCCTTGTAAATTAAAATTAACATTTTCAAAATTATGGCAATATCAAAGAAAATACCGATTATTTTTGACAAATTACTTGTACATAGTGGCAACGACAATTATTTTTTTGTTTGATTACTGACATAAACATTTATGTTTAATGAAGTTGCCATATTTTGCAGAAAATATGGCAACTTCAAATACATAAACCTCACTATAAAATTTAAAGGTAAGATGATCTTCCCTTTAGCTTATCGGCCATCTTTAGCTTAAAGTTAACTTATAATAATCAAATACTTCTTATCTGTCCGATAACATCATACCTTTAGCTATTGGCAAGTTGTAATAATGGTCCTTAAGGTATATATTTGTTTTGTAATATCTATAACTTCTACAATTTCACACATACATACATACATTAATCTCTTATAGGATGCACAGAGGGGAGAAATTGGGAAATGTAGAGATAAAAATTAATATTTGGGTATAAAAATTGTTTTTGGTTTTTGGTAATCATAGATAACATAAAGTACGGATGTCTGAGTTTACATGTATTCTTACGCTCTTTCAGTGCATAAATATAAGTTGTATGTATTTTATTTATAAAACCCATCTTTTCTTTGTCACTCTTCAAACATAACAATATTTTTAGTTATTGAAGTAAAAGTCAGACATAACTTTTAATTATTTTTCGCTGTGGTAAAAACTGATGGAACGTCATTAAGTTTATAATTTTGCATTTAAAAATAAGTATGAAAATTCAAACATGAAAATTTGCTGTTTTCCGGTTAAAAACGAATGACTATTTAAATTTATTTAACTTATTTATTTGCTTTGAAATTCAAATAAATTGCTTATATTAATTAATTTTTAATTGATTTTGCTCCAATCATCAAAATAATAATATTAAGAACTACAATAATTGATTTTATTATTAATGCTTTTTCTTAAATAGATATAATGAGTTGAAAATTTACTTAAATTTATTTTATTTCTATACTTTTTTATACATTTTTTTTTAATATTACCTTATATTTTTTTAGGAGCTGTCAATTTAATTTATAATTTGAAACCAATTATAAAATTAATTATATTAATAAATAATATAATTTAATTCCTATACAAAATTATAATTTGAAATGTCTTTTTTTTCGGTGTAACACTTAAATATATTTTATTCAAGTACAAAAGATTTAATCTCTTCAGGCAGGAATATGATTTTCAGGATGGAGTTTATATGGGAACTATGGCCAATTTTGGACTGAATACTACTCAATTGTGTTAACATTTATGAAAATATATACATGTGTACATATTTAATGCATTCATCACAGTTTGGCGTATTTTTGTAAAAATATATGCAGAGTTATTCAGCGAAATGTTGTTCTGATTATATTATTAATATGTTGTAGTATTGGTCCAAGAAAAGTTCACGTTCTTATAATCATGATGTTGTGGTGATACTACATTAAATTTGTACTTTATAATTTGAAATTTAAAAATAATT
>MINK01174325.1:0-10822 GCA_001735545.1 Phormia regina | reverse complement strand
GAAATAAATTTCTTTCTAATAGAAAATTTGCGAAAATTTTCTTTCTATAGAAATTGCGATAAATTTTCTTTCTATAGAAAATTTTGCGATAAATTTTAATTTCTAAGAAAAGTTTACGATAAAGTTTTAATTTCTAAAGAAAATTTGCGATAAATTTTATTTCTAAGGAAATTGCGATAATTTATTTCTATAGAAAAATTGCGATAAAGAATTTCTTTCTATTGAAATTTGCGATAAATTTCTTTCTATAGAAAATTTGCGATAAATTTTCTTTCTATAGAAAATTTGCGATAGATTTCCATTCTATAGAAAATTTGCGATAGATTTCCATTCTATAGAAAATTTGCGATAAATTTTCTTTCTATAGAAAATTTGCGATCAACTTTCTTTCTATAGATTTCTTACAGAAAATTGGCGATAAAATTTCTGTTACAGATAATTGGCGATAACTTTTTAACATGGAAAAAATTTTTTAAACAAATTTGCATTTTTACCATTAACATTCAATCGAAATCTTACATAGCTTATAACGAACGCTTTCGCTGGTACCATCTGTGGACGTAATAGCTAATTTAGATCTTACATAGCCTATAAAGATCACTGGCACAAGTACGATCTGTATGTCAACTTTCGTGAAAAACGGTGTAACCATTTAAGAGCTTTAAAAAATGGTCGTAAAGTGTGGGCTTGACACTCCATCAATATCTTACATAATATATAACTATTTTCGGCACTGGTACTATCCGTTTAAAATCGGTGCAGCCATTTAGTGGGCTTGGCATCCAACCAAGTTCTTACATAACCTATAACAATCACCTGTGTGCAAAATTGCCTGGAAATCAGTGCAACTGTTTAAGTGTTATACAAAAGTGGGACTGGCATCCAATCGATATCTTATATAGCCTAAAACCACCTCCGGCTCTGCAACCATCTGTGTGCCAAATTTCATGAACATCGGTTAAGCCATGATTGATGCACAAGCAAACTTACACTACATTTTTATAATATATATTATGATGAAATTCCACTTCATTCCTTTACAACTCTGTCCTTGTATAGAGTAATATTAAGACCAAACCGTAAACGAACATTACGTGAATTGTACATTCATGCAAAATAATCAACTTTAACTAAACAACTAAACTGAAGTCTTTAACTGGGCCTGCCTGGCTGACTGACAAACCGAATGACTGTGTATAGAAAATGTAAATGTTGGAAAATAAAATAAAGGCTACAAAATATTTAAAAGAAAAAAAAAATAATACGTGAAAAAACGTAGTATTTTTTTATTATTTTTTTTTTTATTCACACAACTCTTTACAATTTGTATTTGGTAAATTTAAAGCAAATTTTTATTACTACAAGTTTGTATTATACTTCTCTTTTTCGTTTCGTTCATTTTCATTTACTTTTTTCCTGTTCAAAAAAAATATATATATCGCAAAAACACAATCAAAAAGTTTCATAAGGTAGATATTATTAAAGTCTAAAGACAACAAAAACCCTAACTAAAAACAGAAAATTCGTTTTCATTACATGGTGAAGATTGTCTTATGTGAAATTTCAAGGCAAAGGAATATATATTAACATACTCGTATGATGATTATAATTTAAATTAATTAATAAAAGTATTTCAAGTGATTTTGTGGTAAATCCTTTTTAAGTAAGTATATTTTCAAGACTTGTTGTGTGATTACTTTTTTTATAATTTCAAGGTTATACAAAATATAAGCAATTAGATGTAATAAAAGTAATTATGGTATTAAGGATTTAGAAGAAGTAATTAAAAGAAATTGTTAGAATTGAAATAAACACATCCCAAAGTTTTGTTATGTAAATGAAAAGTTTTGGAAAGTTGAATAAATTTAAAAGTTTTTCTTTTTATTTAATTTTAATATGGATTTTCATTGAAAACAATTTGACATATTAGTTACTAAGTTAATTGATATTAATAACTGCGAATGATAATAAGAATATTAATAACACTGATTGGCCAAAATGGGAGGAAGAATCCCTCATATACATAGTTGAACTTTGATGTGCTAAATACGAATCAGATTTGGAATTTGAACTAAAATTTTTCTTATTGAATCCACCATAGGTGGTTGGGATATTATGTGTTTGTAAAGCATACTATTCGACTCATTTAACTATGTCCGTCTTGGGGTTTAGAAGGCTGACTGTCCATGTAAAGCTTGTGCGCAAAATACAGTTCGCAATTTTAGAGATAATTTGATAAAATATGATTTTTACACAGGGACGAAACCTATTGATTTCGGCCATGATCAGCCCATTATTTCACAAATATTCTCCCAGAATACAGTTTTAACACTCGAAATTACCTTAAAAACTTAAATATTTTAATGAAATTTAAAACTAGTTTTATGTATGCACAAATCCGTGTGCCAAATTTTATGAATATTGGTCCATAATTTACTAAAGCTCCCATATAAAGCCCTCTTTCTAAAATCACTTTAACGTTATAAATCCCATAAAAATGTTAATATCAACTTAATACTCAACACAAATAAGTATAAATGACAGTGCGAAATTTCATGAAGATAGGTCCATAATTGGCAATAGATCCCATGTAAGACTCAATTTCGAGAATCACTAAAAATTGCATAAATACATATGAATATTAGTATCAACGTAATATTCTGTAATCGTATCTTTCATTTTACACTTAATACAAGTATAGGTCTATAAATGGCACCTTCCCGAATTTTGTTACACATAGACAATGGTGTAGGATATTATATGGTTGACCGACTATACCTTTTTCTCTCGTTTATTTTTCACTTAATACAAATATAGGTCCATAACTGGCCCCTTTCTGATTTTTTATGAATGCTTTTTTAAACAATTTCAATGTCATGTCCCTCCTTTTAATTTCGCAAACTTGCAATCCAAAATCGTATATTTTTTACTCAATACAGTCGACTTAAAATTCTCTTTATTCGATAGAGTAGTTTGTTCTCTAAGAATTTACAAAAAAAAAAGTATAATAAATAATCGGTTGAAAGTATTGGGATATGTTTTTCCATATATCACCAAACCAAAATCCATTTCATATATATCCCAATTCGGTACTCAACGTTATTATAAAATTTTAATTTAATAATTCAATTAAAAGCAAATAATAAAATTGACTTAATGATTGTAGAATTAATCAAATTAATCAAACTTATTAATTGTAAAATTAACTAAGTGTTTGAATTTTTCATAAATATGATTTCATAAAAAAATGTTTAAATACATATTGTAATTCAGTGAACCATATTAAAATTTTGATTTTTTGATTTGGTAATCATTAAATGATAAAACAGAATCATAAACCTTTCTATAATGAACACGGTATTATTCAAAACAATGTTTTTTTGTCTGGGTAAATGTATTTATTTATACAATATTAATATATGTTTTATCGATATATAAGAAAATATCATACTAGTTGTAGCGTATTTAGGGTAACATGAGGTCATATAATATTGTTTAAAATAATTTTTTATTAATTTTTTTCCTCTTCAAAATATTATTTAAAATTTCATATGCAATTGATGTTTGTAGACATGAAAATGAAAGCTCATAATTTTGTATTTTAATAAAAACCAAACCACAAAATCTATAGAGAAAAATATTATTTGTTGTGTACAAGAATAAAAAAAAAGAAATATATGTATAAAAACCAAAAAACCGCAACAAAAAAAAACTTATTGAACTCTGTATATAATTTCAGACAAGAAACAGACTTCACAACATGCAGCAATCTAAACAATAAAAAAAGAGCAAATAAGGAAAAAAAATAATAATAAACGCAGATATGTAAATGTATATCGCCACTTAAAGTGTAAAAGGGCCAAATAAACAAAAAAAATAAAATAAAACTTTTGTTAATAATTCCAAAGTACCATGTTATGAGTTAATAAGCTAATAAAATGACGTCATTTCTTAGATATCTTAATAAGAACTAATTACTTTGAAGCTGTTCGATGACTAATTAATTCATAGTATTGCAGTAACGAAATATTAAAATTAAAGACGTTATCAACATATATGTGGTCGATTTTCTTTACTTATAGCCTGAACCACTATAGTTGTTTGTAACACGCAAAATTATACCGTCCGTCGTCCAAATCAAAATTTAGTTAACATTCAGAACAACATATGTTTTATACAAATATAATTAATCATATTTTATAAAGGTCGGTCCATTATTTTTCGTTTTTTTTTTTTTTATAAGGAGTGAGATCGAAAAATTCTTAACATACATAATATTTAATAACTTTGAAACGGTTGATTTTAGAACTCTTTAAGAAATTTTTGCTGCTTTTGGATCTTAAACTTTTCTCCAACATTGCTTCGAGCACTAGCAATAAAATAGTTTGAGACACAAGCTGCGAAGATTCTGCCGGCATCTACGTTTCTTCATCAATTATATAGCTTGAGTATTTTTGTATGAAATTTGGTTTTAAATTTCGAATCCTATTTTTGAACTTTATATGTTATCGCATTAGCTTTAAATTTTCGCACCAAATAGTTGAAGCACTGAGAAAACTGAGCTGATTTTCTACCAGATGTGTTTGGAGTTCCTTTCAATATGCCTTCAGTTTTCTGACCTTCCCAATATCATATGGTACTCTTTTCATACTGCACTAGCATTCACATCAAAAGTCAAAATCTCCTGATAATGTTTAATAACATTAGAAACGGGTTTACAGAGGACATTTAATTCTGTGGCCAATTATTTGTAGACCTGTTTGGATTTTTTGAAATTTTTTATTAACTTTTAGGACGTAAATCTTTTTTGTCACTTATTTTAATGAAAATAAATACAAATTAACATGGTTGTTATTAAAAATAATAACTGAAGCATTTTTTCATGATAACTAGATCAAAAAAAATTTGAATATTGATTCCGAAAAAAGTTATGAGGCAAAATGGAATCTGTAAAGAATGTAAAGGCATTAAAGGAGTTTGGGGTAATGGTCTACCAACAAACACTATCCAAATTATGTCAATTTTGAAAAATGTTTTTTTTTTATGTTTTCAAATTACAAATTTACAATTCACTTAATTATTTTAATTGTATAGCCCTTTATGTAGGGTATATAACCAAAAAGTATCATCCGAAAGTAGTCCCTAATAACGACAGGGTGACCATTTCAACAAATAAAGTATATTTTTTAATATGTTTTATTCGGATTGGTATTTTGGGTATTTTTATTTAAAAGAATGGAAATTAAATGTATTTAAATGACTTTTCACGAACTTATTTTTTATGAATTTTTAATCTCCATATTCTAACCTTTTCTTAGATACCAAATACCTGTGCAAAAAGTTTATAATTTTGCTTCTACTCCTCCAAAACACCTCAATTAAATAGTTACAGAATAATTTCAATATTCATGTGCACATATGGTCGAGCTTGACCGACTTATCTTTATTTTTCGTTTTAAATTTATTTTAAGATATAAAAATATCATTAAACTCTTATATATCTTGTAAAATTTTAAAAAGTTTTAATTGGTCCTTTTGTATTTACGTTGGCGATAGATATATTTGATAGTAATATTTTTTTTAAGGATTTAT
Source organism: Phormia regina (assembly GCA_001735545.1). Lineage (NCBI taxonomy): Eukaryota > Metazoa > Arthropoda > Insecta > Diptera > Calliphoridae > Phormia > Phormia regina. The sequence goes on along the minus strand of MINK01174325.1, from coordinate 5,230 downwards.
TAAAAGAAAATATTGTAAAGCAACAAGCTGTTGCAAATTTAATTATGTAAAAATTTTTAAATAAAAAATATAAATCGTAAAATTGTAATATTTCCATAGGGAGTTCACATCACATCATAATTCAATTACAAAAATACCTTAATCTTTTATATATTCAAACTAAAAATCTTCTTAAAAATAAAAAATTATTCCAAAAATATTTAGCATTCAAATTCATTAACAGCAAAAAAATCTTTTAAATGTTTAAATCTTTACTTATTTTTATTGATCTCTTCTCACGCTCTATTGAGTTGAAAAATGTTTGAGTTTAAACTCAACAGCTTTATGTTTCTCATTCATATCTTTTTGTTTTCATAATTCATTTAGATTTTCTTAAACAAATATTTTGAGTTAAAACTTGATTTGAAGTCCACACAAGACGTAAAACTAACTGCTGGTTTTGGTTTATAAACGAACAGCAAAATATTGCGGCAACAACAACAACCTGTATGTGTGCAACAAACAAACAAAAATAATGAAACAATTGAATAAGCAGAGGCAACCAACAACTGTTCAAATCAGACAAGCGTTAAATGTTAAAGTGTAAATATTCAATTCAGTCAACCAAAAAACGTTCATATTCAGTTTACAGTCAGTTTACTATCAAAGTATTTTAGTTTATTTTAGCCATATTTTTGTTATTCTTCTATGTATCTTAACTGTGAGTTCTGGTGTTGGCCCGTTTTTTTATGGGTTTTTTTTATATGAATGAATAGAATGAATGATATTAAAATCATTTATGGTTTATATTTGTTAAGTTAACTTCAAGTGTTGTTTTAGTTCTTTATTTTATTACGTCTATTATATTTTTTGGTTTTTATTATTAAAAAAAATCATTTTACAATCAAATACTGTGGGCGATTTGAAATGAAGTGTTCGTTAATGGAAGAAAAAGATTTCTAAGTAAGACTTACAACACAAATGAAAAAATATATGTTTAATTCTTTTTTTCTCTTAATCTAAAATTGACCTAATTATGATGTTTGTTTGAATATAGTTGTGTTAACAAATTAATAATATTGCCTTTAGGTATTAGATTTTGGAAATTGTTTAGCTAACAAATTATTTTGATTTGCATTTTTTCCATAAATTTTTGCAAGATTGACATTTAAATTATATTTAAGTTTGAATTTTAAATATTTAAAATTTATTAAATTTAATTAAATTATAAACGATTACACTTAATAAAATGATATGAGAGGGATGCACGAACAAATGAATTTGAAAAATCTGAATAATTTTCTTATCATTTCTTAAGCTCCTTCTGAAACTATATTATCTCTAGGGAGATAAATTGCATAGATGCTCTGTAAAAATCATCTATTCTATCTATCTATCTATCTATCTATCTATCTATCTATCTATCTATCTATCTATCTGTCTATACATCTACCCATGTATATATCTATTAATAGAAGTAATTATCAAACTATTGAAGCTGAAATCTTTTTCAGTTAATTTGGAGGAGTACAAGTTCTTAACGAGTCAAGAGGAAATTGGTAGACTTCCAAACTTGGCAATCTTGTGTATGTAATTTTTTGGAAAAATCGCAATAAAATTTAATTTATGATATGACAGAAAAAATTCTATAGATAGACCTTTTAAATCTCTACAAAAAATATTATAAGATGTGAAGATTATCTCTTTTAGTTTACCTAATTCTGAAGCAATGCGTAAAAATTCGTAATTTTAGGCTAATTATAGAAAAAATATTTTAAAAATTTTCGCAAAAATTAGACCTTCATTTTAGTACATCATGCACAAAAAAAATCTGTATATTTCTTAAAAAATAGATAAGAATTTTATAATTTTGTTTCTTTTAAGGCAAAAATTTCAAAAAAAAAAATGCGTTGTAGAAGAAACTGTTGACAATATGTAATTTTCCAGATTAAAATAAAAAAATGATAAAAATACCTTAAAAAGTCTTGCAACGAACGAAAATCCCATTGGAAAAATTTTTAAAATATTTTTTTTTTTTTCATAACCAATTTTTTGATGCCCATTTCGATTAAAAAATCAAAATTTTTTGACCAAAAAGTATGGTACCCATGGTCTTAAAATCGCTTGTAGAGAAGTGAAGACCAATTTTAAAAATTTTTTTAAACATTTTTCCCATATTCAGTTAATTTTTACGCAACGTTTAAGGGTTGTTCCTACATCGAATTCTCGAAAAACGCTATATTATACGTATTGTAGTGAAATTTCAGTATAATATCACTATACACTTAAATTTTATTAAAATTCTAATATAAATTTTATTAAACAAAGATCCGAAAAATTCTGCAATCAAATTACATACCACAAACTATTTTTTAATGAATTTTAATTACAAAATTCTAACATTTACTTATATACCAAATAATTATATAAATTTTTAATTCATTCAATCATATACTTAATTGATTTAATAAATTTTATAATTGAAAAATTTGTATCGGTTTCTGTGGTACTGAAATGCAAATAGTCTCTCAAAGTCAGCAGGGTTTCGAAAATGTTACAATAAAAAATATTGCAGCTATTTAAATACCTAACCTATAGTGACACTGTCTGAAGTACACCAATATAATATCCTCTTTACTTAAAATCTCTGCCGGTATTAAATTACATTGGTGGTTTATAGCAAGTGCTAAATTATTACAATTACAAAATATCTCTTTTTTTCTCAAATTTGTAATTATAGCGAGTTTTAAATTCTAAAAAATTTAAAAAAAAATCTTTTAATATATTTCATTAAACTAATTACATAAATTTTGTTGCAATGTTTTAATTCAACATCTTAAACTAACGTTTTTATATGAGTATATCTTTAATACAAAAACAATTTAAAGCAGCTTTTAAATATAAAAAAACACCATAAATTATTATATAATAGATTCATTTTATAGTTAAGATCTATGCTTCTTATTTTTATTTTTCCCCTTTTTAAATTGAAAAGTGAATTTAACAACTTTGCTGATTAGAGGCATAATACCAAGTGGAAGAAAAAAAATATAAATATAATAACAACAATAGTGGCAACAACAATAACAACAACTATAATACATAGTATGAGTAATATATAATACCGTTTTATTAACGTAACAAAATACCTGTTAATCTTCATTGGAATACGATGAGGTGAGTACACGTACTCTATCAATAATAGATTTATTTAACATTTGAATATGAAGTATAGACTTTCTAAAGCACAGTGTAATGGCTTCAAATATATGTGGGGGTAAATATTTGTTCTTTAAGGCGATAAAATTAACATGAATCAAGAAGTATGTATAAACATTGTTATTAAAATGTTCATTCACCTGTTTGTTATAATTTCGATTGTTTCGAGATTTTTGTTCTTTTCATGATTTAATCCATTTTAAGCCCAAAATTTGTGGCTCAATTAAAGTCATCTTAGCAAAGAATATTTAATTTTTATTATTCCATTTTTTTTATTAAATACCACTGTGTTTCTGAAATGGTTACTTTTGTTATACCTTAAAACGTTTATATTTATAAATACCCTTACAAACATTAATATGTATAAGTATATTTATTTTTTTCTAAAATAATTCGACAAAGAGGTTTATTGGTTGCACATAAACAACTTGCAACATAATCATTTAATATTGTTGTAGACATTGAGAGGCATAATACAAATGACTTACGCCTCGCAGGCAAACATTATGAAAACACTACAATACTAAATTAACCACACAATGCAACATACTCCTCTATACAAACATAAATACTAAATACATGCATAAATGCATGTATTAAAGTGTGCGAGTATTTAATGTTTATGAATGTTTGGTTGGTTGTTTGGTTACGATGCGATATGAGTAGACTATAACGAAATGTAAATACTAAATGCACTCGCATATACATCGTATATTATATACGTAACATAGATATGTATGTATATCTAGGAATTAGAGTATTAGAAGTCAGTCAAAACAATCTGCCCATACAAAGTGTATGATGGCTTAAATACATATACATACATACTTACACATTTAGATATAAGCTAAGACTTAGCTGTTATTTTGAGTGGGAGCTTTAACAATTTTACTTAAAATGTTTTGATTTACAGCAGACAATATAATACTTGTATACATATTCATGTATATGTACCTAATACTCAAATATTCAATAATTCATTTCTTCACTTATGTATATGTGTTTTTCGTAATTGTATATTTTATAGACAGTTGCATCAATATCTATTTAGCATACAACATTTTAAATTTGTAGCAACCACAAACAAAAAAATAGAAACATATTGCTGCAGGGTATTTTCAGATGATGTTGATATTTGTAACAGATAAGATGTAATTATACATATTTTAGTTTTTTAGATAAAACAGTAAATTCTAGTTTTATTTTAAAACTTTTTTTCACGTTTTTTATGTCTGCCTAAATGTCTGCTTTTTTTAACACTATAGAAATACTTATATAAATGTATGAGGGATATCAAAAATTTTTAAAATTTTCGTAAAATATATTTAAAAAATATTTATTTTTCCTCTGTCGAATGAACGAACAAAATAATAAATCTTTATTTCCTAAACTACTGGTCTTAACGTATTAGAATAAAAGAAAACATTTTAGAGTCTTCTCTTAGGCTTAAAAAAAATTCTGAAATATAAGTTAAAGACCGTCAAAATTGACAACCTGCTTTTTATATTTTATAAGATTTTATTAAAAATATTTTAATTTAAATTTTTTAATGTGTAAATTTAAATGTAAAAGTATCACGTTGAAATAAAATTAGCCAAAATTGGGCTTAATTAAATTTTAATTATACCCTACACCACCATAAGTGTTTGGGTTAGTATGTGTATGTGAAAATATTGTAACACAGAACAAACATCTTCTTACCCCCACCTTTACAAACAAAATTGATTTTGGTCATGATCGGCCCATTATTTCACCTAGTCCCTATACAATTGTTCAGCCGGAATAGAGTTTTAACACTCAAAATTAACTTAAAAATTTAAATATTTTAATGAAATTTATGTATATCGGTCCATAATTTAACAAAACCCCCATATAAACCTCTCAAAATCGCTTTAACGTGCATAAATACCATAAAAATTTTAATATCAACTAAATATTCGACACAACAGTATCAGTTTTTTGCTGATATCTCTGAAGCAAAACCATGTATGACAACGAAATTTTGTACGCAGAGTTTGAGGGTCAATATAAA
>MINK01174324.1:0-10946 GCA_001735545.1 Phormia regina | reverse complement strand
AAATTGTCGTATGCAGTATTATTTTTAATATATTTTTATTTAATTAAGTTATAAAAAAATAATAATATCCAACACATTATTTAAAAAAAATTAAAAAAAATTGGGACAAAAGTATTTGTACATATAATCTACACCTACTTATAATACATATATTGGTCCTCCTTTTGCATCTATCACGGCCTGTAATCTTCTGGGCATCGATCGGAACAATTTTCTCGTTTCATCTGGAGATATTTCCTTCTAGGCTTCCTCCAAAGCAATTTTAAGTTCATCCCTGCTTCGGACGTGCTTTGTAGTGCATTTTACGTTTCAAAATATCCCAACAGTGCTCGATGGGGTTTAAGTGAGTGATTGGGGAGGAGAATTAAGTTGTCTTGGTGCATGGTAAAGCAACAAACTACATATAATAATTTTTTATTCTTGCACACAAATAGTCCTTATAATTATCTACAAAAAATGCGTATACATGTGTAGGTTATCTCTTTTACTTTTAAAAATATTTGGATTAGAGTAAAATTTTGAACCATTTTTGGGCATGTTTTTTCCAAGATTTTTTTTTTAACTGGGCGGGCGCAATATATATATTTCATTAATTACATTCTGAGAACACGAAAACTGGACTTCTGCGAAGAGCAGATCCTGAGATGAAACTACTCCAAGCAAGAGTGGAACCATTATTGCGTTTACATGAGGTGCAGTCGGTTCCGGGAAACAGAGTGCAATTATCGTCAGGATTTTCACCTGTAGCATGGACTGAGAATATGCGGAAGATTACTTTATGGTATGTATATATTTTGACTGAAGCATAAATCATGTATTTATTTATTTCAAACAATATTTATTGTATGATTTCTTTTAAATAAAATAAAAAAAAAAATCCAACTAATTCCTTTTGTTTTAACTAATGGCTTTGTAATATTTTGAAATCAATGAGTTACTGAACAACTTAAAAGTAATTAGTTCCTCTAAGGACATTTGAGCAATGGCATGAGGTAAGTAGTTGCCTCTAATGTCATCACCGTGTTAAAATAATGTGTAAGTAGTGTAAAGCCATTGTATTAGCTTATTAACTCATTACATGGCAACCAAAGTTTTTGCTGGGTATTTGCCCCACACTAAATGGCAATGTTTTATGTACTAAGAATACTTATCTTCAATATTAAGCAAAAATATTTAAAATTGAAAGGGTAGAAATTTCTTAAAAATGCATCCGAAAATTGCATTCTTGTTGTGAGCGTATCTTTAGAGAGAAAAATATTTTGGAATTATACAATATTATTTACAATATTTATTAAAATAAGCATTATACGAGTTTTTAAATCAAAAAAAATAGTAGATTTTCTTGTCCCAGAACAATTGTTTTTGCATTTTATAGTAAAGATATACTGCCTTTATTCTTAATAATACTTTCAAATTTATAAAAGCTTTATAGAGAAAATTTCCATACAAATTTGTTTAATATATATAAATTTTAAAATTTTATTATGAATAAGGCGGATGGCTTTTTAATATATTAAAAGAAAATTAAAATCAAAATGGTAGAAATTTTTCAAAAGTGCATCCTAAAATTGCATTTCCATTATGAATGCATTTTTGAATATTGATGTTATTTTTAAATTACGAAATTTATAGTGGACATATTTATCTTATATATTTATTTACTTCTTTATTTAACTTCTTATTTTGTCATTCCGTTAAAACATAAGCATACATACGTACATTTAAAGTAAATTGGTACATATGTAAACTGCATTGTTTGTTTATTCTTTTTCTGTTATTGTTCAATTGCCTAATAACGGTATCCTATTGCGATCATCTCGGACTTTAAATTTTTTTTGTTATAGAGAAAAATCAAAAGATATTATAAGTTTGTGAAGTGAACAACGAAACAAATTGTTTTAAAGCTACGCAAAATTATAACTTAAAAATTAAATAAAGTTTGTTTTATACGTTGCTCTTAACATTACATTTATTAAAAACAATTTTTTGTGCTTATTAAAACAATTTGACTCTTGTGATAAGTGGTTCCATTTTGTATGCGTTGGTGTGAATAGTGACGTAGCAAATGTGAGTTGGAGTTACTCCTGTGGAAATGACCAGCCCGTTTTTAAACACTTCCTCTTTCCAGCCGACAGCGTCTCAAATCGCAGTTAGACAGGTGATACCAAAGGAGTTGCCCAATTTCGACGGTGATCCTGAAGACTGGCCCCTTTATAAAAATAGCACAGAAATATCAGGGGAAAATCTCATGCGGCTACAATCGTGTCTCAAAGGTCGTGCAAAGGAACTGGTCAAAAGCAAGTTGCTTATTCCGTCTATGGTAAATGAAAAAATTCAAACTCTTGAAATGTGTCTCGGTCTTGACAGTATGATCCACAAAGCGAACGAAAATCCCGCCACTGAAAGATAGGCTCGACAGTCTAATAGAATATGCGCTTACCATACGGAATATTTGTTCAACAATGGAGACATGCAATTTAAATTGGGCAATGCATGTAAAAGATGACAAAGTTCCGGTAGTAAAAGCGGTTAGTGATTGGCTGCACACAATAGCAGCTGCAGCGAGCCAAGTCGTGTCCCCTCTAAGCAGTAAAAGAAGTGGAACTGTAAATACTCATACCCAGCAAGCAAGTGCCAACAAATCATTTTGTGTTTTATGTAAAAGTGAGGAGCACAAAATTCAGAATTGTGGTGAGTTTCAGTCTCTTAATCTAGACAGTAAATGGAATATTGTTAAGGAAAATAAATTGTGCCGCCAGTATTCAAATTCCCATCGGCGTAAGTGTTTATCCCGAAAACTGTATGAAATTAACAATTGCACGGCAAAACATCATCCCTTGTTGCACAAGTATACGACGTCGACAAACACCAACTCCTGTGATGTAGCATCGCAGGCACGCAGTGGAAGTGTAAATGCACACAACGAACGTAATCAGAATAAACAGTGTTTCAGAATACTTCCGATTCGCATGCATGGAAAAAGTGGTTTTTTGACGACGTTCGCATTTCTAGATGAGGGTTCTTCGGTGACACTAATGGAACAAAGCCTCTTTGATAAGTTGGGACTTGCTGGTAAAGATGAACAACTAGAGCTACGATGGTCTGGTGATACTACCCGATATGAACACGATTCTGTAAAAATAAATATTGAATTATCCATGTAAGCAGCAAAAGCAGGTTTACACTTTATGATGTACATACAGTAAATAATCTTGGTCTGCCAACACAGTTAATTTTGATGACATTGTGAAGGTCAACCCATACTTAAAAGGTTTGCCCATACAATAGTATACAAATGCCAAACCGATGGTTCTTATTGGGCTAAATAATTGGAGAGTAGCAGTACCTTTAAAAATAAGAGAAGGTGGACGTGGTCAACCCATTGCAACCAAGACTCGCTTGGGAAGGACTCTTCAAGGTAGTGGTACAGATCTAACGCATTATTCGTCATTAAATATACATACATGCGATTGCGAAGATCGGTATAGAACGCTACATAATGAAGTGAAGGAATATTTTAACCTAGACATACCTCAAGAGAAAAATATTTTGCCATCTGAAAACAAAAGGGCAATGCATCTCCTTACAACTGCGATTAAGAAGAATCAACAATTTGAAGTCGGTCTACTTTGGAAAAATGATGTCCCACAAATGCCCGAGAGCTACAAGGTTGCTTGTCATCGTTTAAAGTGTCTCCAAAAGAAGTTTAATAAGGACCCTCAGTTGCTGCAGACTATGCAAGCGGAAATCGATAAACTAATTTCTAAAGGTTACGCTTGAAAAGTGTTAGAAGCTGAAATGTCTTCGTATGAAGGTCGCTCACGGTATCTTCCAATTTTTATTGTCCTGAATCCGAACAAGCCAGGTAAAGTGCGTTTAGTATGGGATGCAGCAGCAAAGTCCCAAAATAAGTCTCTAAATGACTTTCTAATTTATGGCCCTGATTTACTTTCGTCACTTTTTAATATTTTATTGGAGTTGCCAAATAGCCAAATAGCAATTTGCGGTGACATTGCTAAAATGTTTCACCGCATCAACGTAAAAGATGAAGACATGCATGCTCAGCGATTTTTGTGGTTCGAAAATGGCAACACTAATCCATGCGTATATGTAATGAAAGCTCTAACCTTTGGTATAAGTTATACACCCTGTATTGCTCATTTTGTGGGAAATAAAAACGCTGATGAATTTATAAATTCGTATCCCCGAGCTGTCAAGGCAATACAGTCCTATCACTATATGGACGATTTTATTGACAGTGTGGACACAGAGGAAGAAGCGTTAGAACTAGCGATTCAAGTGCGTATGATTCATGCCGGATTTCATATGAGAAACTGGGTTACTAATTCTAACCTAGTAAGACAAGTCTTGTGTGATGATGGTTCTGAAACACAGACTACCTTTAAAGCTGTAGAAAAAATTCTAGGTATGTATTGGGAATCCAATAATGACGTTTTCCAGTATAATTCTATATTCTCGAGGCTCAGAAGGAATGTATTCCAAGCACATGTTGTTCCGACTAAAAGGGAAGTTCTTCAAGTGCTGATGTCAATTTTTGATCTGTTAGGGTTCGTCACTCATTTTACTATTGGCCTAAAAATGCTTCTACAAGATATATGGCGGTCCGGGCTAAAATGGGACGACGAATTAACTGAAGATTTGCAACTGAAGTGGTCCGCATAAAGTTTAAAGTCTAAAGTTACCTTTAAAGCCTGTATCAATATCCCTACTAGATCTTCAAGCAGCATTAATTAGTACGAGATTAGCTACAAAAATTCGCAGCGCGACGCGTCTGAACTGCACGGAGTGTTTCTTTGGTCCGACTCAAAAACTGTGCTAAAATGGCTCAGCATGGATCCCGAAAACTTTGGGCCTTTTGTTATGTACAGAGTTGGAGAAATACTAGAATTGACATCATCCAATGGAACTATGTGCGGTCAAAGTTGAACCCTGCAGACTTTGCGACAAAAATTGGCTGTGCTAAAGATGAAATGTGGCTCCATGGACATGAATTTTTGAAAAATGATCAAAATACATGTCCTAAATGTCCTGACCGAGGAAATACGAGTATTATTATTAATTTTTCCCATAGTTACAGAAATCAGTTACTGTATATTAAATCAACTCATTCGACACAAAAAGTTAATTCGCCAATAAATATATATAAAAAAAACATATATTATTGTTACATATTAAGGATCTTGGAGAAAATGAAAAAAAATATTAATAAATTTGATTTAAAGTAGTTTTTGATTATTTAATTTTAATTTAATTTAATTTTGCACAACATTAAATTTATATTTAGAAATACTACATTAATTTTCCATAACATTCTAAATTTGATAACAATCATTGCATTAAGTTATGCAATATACTTACATATGATTAAGATATCAATTTAAATATTAGTTTTTTTAAACTTAATTTGGATTTGTTTCATAAGCAGTGTTGCCGTTTGCTCTTTTCTTTTGCTTTTAACCTCTGACCTTTTCGATAGTTTAGCCTTTTTTTCCTCACCTCGTAGCAACACTGACCATGCGATTTTTTAAATTATTTGCCTATAACATTTTTCACTTTTAAAACATGAAATGTAAATTAAATAAATCCATATATATTTTCTATTTACTGTTCGTATTGTGAAACCATTATATAAGAAAAACTTGTAATTAGACACTCTGGTGGAAGGTCATCTGATTTCTGGATACATTGGCCAAGAGGTCCACAATTTGATTCCTCTAGCCCGAGGATTTTGTTTATGCACGATGATACATTTTGTAATAAATGATCATAAGTATAAACAAGAATCTTACTGCTCCACTCCGACCAATAAAAAAGGCAAACTAGCAGATTCAAACAAAAGATTACCAATCAACCTCCTGTTGAAGGTAATCCAAACGGCTGCAAGGTACCTGTGCTCGTCGTGGCTAGTGCCTCCAGAGCAGCCAACGCCCTTTCTGATAAAAATTCAGCCATTATCCCTATCTTGGGAGCCACCCCAGCGATCACTGCAAGGAGCCTCAACGACCTTCACGGCCGATAAAGCCCCGGATCGCAGTAAACACCACAAGGCTTTTTGTGGTAGGACGCGTCATCCTGCGCACAGTCGAAAAACTGGGTTATAAACCAGAGGAAGAACTAACGCCTGAGGAAAAATCTCCAGTCATATGGGCAAGGACACTTATTGCAAAACAAAAAGATACCGCCTCTACCAGTGCAGATGTGTGCAATTCTGCTGCCAGTGAAACGCCTAAACGGCAGCGAACCAGGGTAAGAAACTTCCCCCACGAAACAACAGCCGGAGATGAAACTTATGAGGCAAAACTCCCGCCGTATTGTAAATTCACCTTTCAGTGAAGTTGCAAGAAATCCACTGGTGAAGGCTATTATCGACAGGAGTGTCAGGGATGAAACTACTGGGAGTATACTGGCAGATTCTGCAAGAGCATCCCGGTCCATTTCCCAAAATGATTCTGGCTGGTTTCAAGGAAACAACAAATTATTAGCATGCAGCTAGCTATAGAGTCCCTAAGAAAATTGTTCCCTGATGCGAGACTGCATGTGGTCCCGGTATTCCAGCAGAACCACATGAACCTGTCAATGTTGCCCTCTGGAACACGCAACAAAAAGGTGGCCGTGATCCTAAATTAGGGGTGTAGTGTGTTTGACTAGTCGAAGTTACCATACCCTTTGTATGTAAATTAATATCAACACATTCCCACCATATTCCCACCGCACACATAGTGTGCTAGAATTAAGAATTTAATGTACAGTTAGTTTTAAGAAGAGGAGAAATAAAAGTGACGTGAAAATGAACAGTTCACGAAATAAAAATAATAGCAGTTTATTACTTACATGGCGATCCTGCCAGGAGCCAAAGAAGCTAAAAGTTTGCATAGATACATTCTTAGCAAAATATTAAAAAAAAGGGAATATTATAAAATTAAAACTAAAAACAATTCAGAGTGTTCAAAGTGTTTTAAGTGCATGTTAAACAGACATATAGAATTTTCACAACCTTTTGGATGGGTTTCGGAGGAATGAATAAAAATTGGTGCAGGGATTGTTTTAGGACTTCGTTTACGAGTCAGCGGACTTCAGCAAACGTGAAAGTGGTTACATCAAATTGAAGCTTTGCACGAATATTTAATCTCCGTCACTGCGGCTGACACAGCAGCATCAAAAAAGTGTGCGATTCATAAAAAGTGTAACGAGTCCAATAATCCCAATTGAACCGAAAAATAAACATTAAAACATATAGATAATATATTAAAATTTCGAACAAAATAATTCATAAAACAACCACAGAAGGAAGAGAGACAACAACTTACTATAACCATCAACAGCAGCAGACAGTTTTTTTTAATCATTTTTGTTAACTATGTATTTATTAATTATATTATATATTTTATAAAGAAAATTATTGTTAAACTGCTGCGATACTTACGAGTCCCTCCAGTGGTGTAAAAAAATTGTGATTAGCCTATTCAGATATCAATTGGCGATATCTGCTATATACCATCGCCTTGGGGGACCATATCTGGTAGTATGGCATCCTGATGGCATGATATATAGTATTTTTTATTTTTAACTAACTCTGACGTGAGGTAGACTAACTAACATTTGTACAATTGTATAAACTTAGCTTTAAGTAAAATTATTGTAAACTTGTTTTTTTTTATGTACACAATTGTACAGAATACTGACAAGATAGTTCTAGCAAACCTTCAAAGGATCAATTTCTCTATCTCATATAAAGTTTGCAATTGATAGAAATTTATTCTTTTAATCATGGGTAATCACGATTCGAAAATCGAGAACCCAAATGCGAATGTGATAAATGAAATCACTATAAAGGTAGAATATCCCTTATATATTTAGTCAGTATCATCACAATTTTAATCCTTCAATTTCTAACAACGCTCTATCAATTGCATAAGAGATCTCTCAAAAAGAACTATAGAAAAGCAGCATCTATGGCAGTAGACATAGACAAAGTCTAGAAACATTCTTTTCATTTTCAAAAAGTCCATAGACTTGTTCCTATATAGCTATTTGTAAAAAAAAGATTACGTTGATTGTTATTTCCTTTTGCGTTCAATAACAATTTCAATTTACCTCTTAAAGAGAGGTAAAAATTTTAAATTAAATTTCGCAGCGCAATGTCATAAATTCGCTGCTGAAAAATTCTTTTCTGACGTTAGAGATAAACTTGCTAATGTCCTGTCACGAAGAGGTATAGAAATAAAACTACCAGTAACATTTCACGAAAAACTGGCATATTTCCCAGAAGGTCTAGAAGAACCAACTTTATACTTGAAGGAAATAAAGACTTCTCAAGAATCTTATAAAAATCCTAATACAATGCCTCAATCAGTTACTGAATTTCTTGGTTTAGCCTCAAAGCTTCTCCCAGACTTTGAAGGCACACCAGAAAATCTGCAAAGTCAGCCTAATTCAATTTTAACCTTTCACCAACGTAATGAATCGCGGTAGGAGTTATAGAGGCACCTATAATAGAAACCGTAATTTTAATAATAACAATAATCATAATAACGGTAACAGTAATAGTAATAACAACCGTTACAAGTATAACCAAAGAGGTAACAATAACCGCAATAGAGGTAATGGTGGTTATAGAAACAATCCCTCTCATAACCGTAATATTAACAATAATATTAACTACACCACCGAACAAACTTGGGAAAACTAATAAGAACCCCTAATGTTTCAATAAAAACTTGTAATATTAATCTAAACCTATATAGTTATTTAAAATGTAGATTGTCCATGGACTATTCTACCTCAATTTTTTTAATAGACACAGGCGCAGACATTTCTGTTGTTAAACACAATAAAGTTCTGAACGAACCAATAGATAGCAGCAAGATAACAAACATTAATGGTGTTGGACAAGGTTTAATCCAAACACTCGGATTGGTTGACATAGACCTGAAAGTAGGAAATATCTCAATACCAGCTAAGTTGCATATTGTAAATGATGATTTTTCGATATTGGTGGCATAGACTTCATCAGAAGACACAAATGCATACTTGATTATCAAGGTATAGAAGATAATTTGAATGCTCCATTGCTACCTAATGATGTAAGCATAACACTGTTGAGTGCTCCAAACATCAACTCAATTTCAATACCGGCAAGATCTGAAGTAATCAGACAAGTTAATTTTCACTCTAACGTTGAGGATGTATTGGTGCCCCAGCAAATACTCCAAAATGGTGTATACATAGCTAACAACATTACATCAAAATATCAGCCATTGGTCAGAATTGTCAATACTACCAACAAAGACCTTGTCATTGATAACGTTCAAATAATAACAGAAAGTTTGAATGACTATAAAATGGTTCAAACGAGCTGCAATCTAAAATCTAACAAAGAAAAGATGAGAAAATTATCTATAAATTTTCCAGAATTCATTGACGGTGAATTACGTAAACTGTGTTCAGAATTCATTGACATCTTTGCTTTAGAATCAGAAAAAATAAGCGCCAATAATTTTTACAAACAACGGTTGAGACTAAAGTTTATATAAAAAACTATAGAATACAACATTCACATAAAGAAGAAGTGAATAAACAGGTAACAAAATTAATAAGCGATGATATTGTAGAACCATCAACCTCTGAATATAACAGTAAAATACTCTTAGTACCTAAAAAATCACTTCCAGGTCATACAGAAATGCCTTGACTTAATATCGGGCTTTCATCAAATAGAGCTCGAAGAAGAATCTAAAGATATCACGTCTTTTTCACCTGACAAAGGATCTTATAGATTCAAAAGACTTCCTTATGGCATTAAATTTGCACCAAATTCATTCCAAAGAATGATGTCGCTTGCATTTTCGGGTTTAACACCATCTCAAGCTTTTTTATATATGGACGATTTAATAGTCGTTGGTTGCTCTGAAAAACACATGCTACAAAATTTGAAAGATGTGTTTACCTTGTGTAGACAACACAACCTAAAACTACACCCGGATAAGTGTTCATTTTTCTGTCATGAAGTGACATTTTTAGAACACAAATATACAGATAAAGGTATATTACCTGATGATAGCAAATTGTCTATAATTGAAAACTATCCTACACCAACAAATAGAGACGAAGCTAAACGCTTCATTGCATTCTACAATTATTATAGAATATTTATTCCTAATTTTGCTGAATCATCACGTCACATTACTAGACTATCCAGAAAAAACATACCTTTCGAATGGACTCAGGAATGCGAAAACGCTTTTCAATATTTGAAAACAACTCCTGAGCCCACAAATACTACAATATCCGGATTTTACTAAAGAGTTCTGCATTATGACAGACGCTAGCAAAAAGGCGTGTGGAGCCGTATTAAGCCAAGAAAAACAGGGTATTCAATTACCAATTGCTTATGCGTCCAGAGCTTTCACCAAAGGTGAAAGTAATAAATCCACGATTGAGCAAGAACTCACTGCCATAAATTGGGCAATACAACACTTCAGACCATATATATACGGAAAAAAATTTAATTAGAAGTGACGATAGGCCACTCACCTACTTGTTTTCGCTTAAAAATCCGTCATCTAAACTAACACGCATGAGGTTAGATCTAGAGGAATATGATTTCGACGTTGAATTCATTAGGGGTAAGGATAATCACGCGGCGGATGCACTGTCGCGTATAAATTTCAATGACATTCAAAATAAAGAATTGCATACAATACTGAAGGTAACAACTAGACTTCAGGCTAGAAAGAAAACAAACTGTGCAGATAAAATAGCACAGCCTAGTCCATCGGTTGAACTAAGAGTATATGAAGGGATTAATGCCATAGAGCACTGGAAAATGCCATGGTTGCATTTATCGAAAGACAAATTAATTATTCTAAAAGGAAAGAAAAAACTTTCCCAATTTATGTTGCATGACTTTGTTATTAATGGAATAG
>MINK01174323.1:0-11488 GCA_001735545.1 Phormia regina | reverse complement strand
CTGTAAATTAAATTAAAAAGTGTACTGACAAAATAATCCGCTACTAAAATATGACTTATGCCTAGGATCATGGGATATTATACTGGAAGTTCTATATATAGTTACTGATAGTAAAGCGGCCATAAATTCCCTACTGAAAGTGTACACCACATCGAAAATTGTTTAAAAAAAAACACCCCTGTGACCTTAGTACTCAGGCCATTAGGTGCGCAAAGTTAATGCTAATGTGGAGTTCTAGACTAAAATCCTGCAAACAAATTTAGAAGCCATGAATAGAGAACGGGAATTAAAATTAAATTCATACACAAATTCTCATGATGTAAAATGTACGACAAAATGTAAAATGTAGGAAAATTAAGAGGACCAAAGATGGTTTTAAAAGGAGATGTGCAGACTGTTCCAAAAATGTGGCTGAAACAACTATTAAATCCAAAAATTAAAGTTTTACCGGAAAAGGTGTACAAGTTCATAATTAATGCTTTGAAGAATACAAATTATATCTTTCAATAAAAAAAAAAAAAAAAAAAAAAAAACAATGAAAATTCCATTCCTGACAGAGAAAACTGGGCATCAAATTCATTTTTTTCAAGAAGATGCAATCACAGTAGGTTAGGTTAGGGGAAACGTGTCAGGAGTTTTGTCTGAAAACCTGGGATTTTCTCTAAAATTACCGTATAATTGTACTGTTAGAGATATAACAGATGTAGCTGCTAACGAGTTAGAGAACTCTTCCTTTTCATTACAGACAATCAAGTAGTGGTTAAGGCTCTGAATTAGTTTATGGTAAAATCGAAATGTTTACTTGAAGTCAATCGATATCCTTCCCAACTTCGCATGCAATGTGTATAAATAGTATGGGTACCTGGGTACGGGAGAATTGTTGGCAACAAAAAGGCGGATGACTGCGAAAATTTACCTCCATGGTCGATGTTTCTCTTGTTGAATACTGACAACTTAAAGAAACAAAAACCACTTGCAGGATATCTAGAACCTTTCAGTCCTTAATTGATAATAGGATGCAGGTCAGATAATATAGGCTTTTCCCGAATTGATTTATATACAAGTGATCTAGATGAGTTCGAGATGGGACCTATAGAACATTTTATATACGACTACCCGACACTGCAGAAATGTGGACTCAATTATCTGGGCGAGCGTTCCTTTTATAACCTTGACGATCTGGTACATGGTAGTTCATAAGAAATCGTGTACTTGAGACACACACACGAGAAAGTCAGAAATGGTGGGTTTTTTTTTTCATCACTAGGGAAATACCGTGATCTACATTGAGACACCCAGTGAAGTTTGGCGAGCTGCCCAAGCAGGCTAACCTAATAGTGTTAACATTTCAAAGGAAATATTCGTAATACTATCTTGTTTAAGCGTGTGGATAGTTAACAAATTTTTAGCATTAACATTCCAATAAGCACATGTAAAGATACGAAAACCGTTTGTAGGTTTCTTATAGATATTTCAAACTGCTCTAAAAGTTTAATGCTGCAGCATTGCAACCCTGATGCCATGCTATGGCTTCAATGAATAATTATAGAACAACCAAAATTGTTTTAATATACTTTTAAAAATTTTATTAGTTGTACAACTAGTTCCAGAACCCATAAAAATAGGCAGTACTAACATTTGTTTGTTAGTGTCACCTCCAGAACTAGTTCTATAGAAGGGTTACATAGCCCGTACACATTCTAAGGAACAGTTCTAGAACTAGTTCTTTAAACAACAATTTTTGTTAGCGTATCAGAAAATGCATTTTATCCCGCAAGTTTCTAATAAAACTTTTTGTGTATTAATTAAAATATTATTTATACATTTTATTTATTTACTAAAATGGTTTTAAGAATAATAAAATCGTAATAGGTTTTTTTACATTTCCATGAAAATTTTTTTAAAATTAATTTCATTATTCATAAATGTAACAGAGAGAAAAATATTTCTTCATAAACTATACCAATATAAGTTACAAATATTCTTATTTCATTATGATCTATTAATATTTGATACCAGTGTTATGCGATTAAAATAAAATCAGTGCGCAATAAAGGATTAAAACTAACTATCCTTATGTATGAAATATAATACTGATCAATGTAAATTTTGTATGTGGCACGTAGTGCATTCTTTGCACCATGAAGTCTATTGCAGAAATAACACATTTAATTGATTTATTAATATTTAATAGTTTTTCTTTATAAATTAATTTATACGTATATAATTGTCATTACATATGTTTACTATAATTTTTTTCCATTAATTAATAATAAATCATAATATAATTGAGATCAAAATTGCTGGCACCCCAAATGTAATTGAAATTGTCGTAATTATAATTGAAAGTTAAACTATTTTGATTATTAATAAGGTGATAATTATCTGGAATGTTACTGAATAGACAAACTCGTTAACTAATGCAAATGAATGATCGATTCATTAATTATTTTTCTTAATATAAATAAATATATACTATTTGTATTTAACAATTTCAAACTATAAATTATAAAGCTTAGCACGCTTTTCAATTATTTATTGCTGTGTAATTTCAAACAAACAATGAAACAACTGAAAACTTTTGATTTTTGCTATCAGCAGCTGCAATAGTCTTAGATTCAGGAGCGGATGATTGATGGGAAATAATTAAAGTGATATCAAGCAAAAATTAAAATTTTATTCTTCTTATGATATGCGCTAAAATCTTCAAAAGATTATATAATATATTTTATAAATTCTTTGATTATTCGAGGACATTTTTTTTATTTCTTTTCGATTTTCTTTTAATTTGAATAGAAATTGTGGAACATTTTTATCGCATATTTATTTATTTTTAAATATTCAGCAAAAAGAGAAACAAAAAGTCTGTTTTTTTACATTTGTAAAGTTGATATAATTAACCTCTTATTTTGGTAGGTTAGACAAGTCTGTAACTGCTGCACGGACGCAGTGAGCTTAAGTTTAACACTTAGAGGGTGAAAAACATATCAGAGCTTATAACTTTTACAAATATGAAGAGATTTTAAATATATATTTTTTATTATTATCATAATTTAGAAAATTATAGACAATGTCAACATATTTAAAAAAAATAGAAATTTTATTATAAAAGTTATAGGAAAAAAGTAAGAAGAATCCCAAATGTAAAATATTTAAATCAGTTTATATTTGTAAAAGTTATTAGCCCTGATATGTTTTTCAACCTCGGGGTGGTTAACTGTAGTCCACTGTATAGGGTTCCGTTCTGCAGCTATAGACTGTAAGTCGCCTTCTATCTATATTCTAAGTTTCATTTAAATCGGTTCAGTGGTTCTAGACTAGGAATGTAAATTTTGCTGGCTGAGTTCACATATATTCTTACGCTCTTTCATTTATTCATTGTTGAGAGTGCGAACAAATAAATGAAAATTAATCGTTTGATAATCAATTTCTTCAATATAAATGTTTTGAGATAATGTGGGGGATAATAATAATTACATCTTTTACTTAAATTTTAATAAATTCCCAGCAAAAAAGGAACATCCATAGAAGTCAATAAGCTCCTGAACTTGTGATCCAGAAGTATGGCAAATTCGAATCATTTCCAATGAATTTAACATAGACTTGTCATAGGAAGATATTCTCTTTTTTGATACATATTCAATGAATAGGAAGTCATGTCTACGATGTTATGAAAAACTGATTCTTTGGATTTTACTTTCTATCACTGTACACAGGAAAAATCACTGTACACAGGAATCTCGAAAATATATATCTATTGATACTTTGGAAGTAGTAAAAATGTACTTTCTTAAAAATGACTTCTGTATCTTTACTGGGTTGAAGTGTAAGGATAGCGAAAATTTATTAAAAATAAGTTTTATTGAAGACTGAAGAAACATGTATTACGGACATATTATATTTGCTAAACTCACCTTTTCTTTAAGTGCATTTTATTCACTCCCACAAATACAATTATATCTTTAGTGATTGACATCCCTATTCTAGACTTATTATTATTTATTTTGCTTTTGTTTATTGTTTTCGGCTCACCTAGGTTAGCTGGTTAAGAATTGTGTTTTTTGAACAGCAAGGAATTGGGCAACATTAATTGAAAAAATATCTTGTCTGATTTTTAAACTTCATTCGAAAAAAAAACAACTTATTTAAATATTGTTGTTATGAATTTCACAAATAACTTTCTTTATTTTTAGCACTCCGAAGATATTTATTTCTAGTTTAATTTTAATTAAAATAATTCATTTTCTAATAATTCACTTATTTTAAAATATACCCAGCAAAAACATGGTAATGGCATGCAGCTACTTTTTAATGATAACAACATACTTTTTGCATTACATTAAAGTAGATTAGAAAGCACTTACATTTAACCTGATATGTTACCAATTAATACAGATCAGATTTTTCGAAATAGTATTTTTTTTTTATCAATCTTTTCATTAAAATTATATATTTTTGAGTCGGTAAAACATAAAAATACATTAATTACTTGTTTTTTTTTTTATATCGAACGAAATTTTAATTTTAACAATTCTGATTTAAATTATAATCTTAAATTTTAGTATATGCTTTCAATAAATAATCTTAAAAAAATATAACATCTGTTTATTTTTCCATCTTTCAGTGCTTATTTATAACTGATAATGTAACTNNAACTAGTTACTATTCACTTGGATAATAATGACTTCTGCATTTCTTTGAAATTAATAAGTAATTGAATAGCTTCAAATTAATTAGTTCTTATAAAGACATCAAAGTAAAGACTTTCTGAAATTCATACCAGTATATATTCTAAGTAGTTGCCTATAATGACTTCGCCGTGTGAAAATAATGTGTTATTCATCTAATGTGTATGAAGTGAAGAGCCATTATATTAGCTTCATAACTCATTAAATGGCAAGCAAAGTTTTCTTTACATATAATGCATTCAAACTATTTTGAGAATCTAAATTATTTAAATTACTACCAATACAAAATAAACATTTGTTGGTCAATTTAAAATTACAAACACAATAATATATTTAAGTATTGAAAATGTTATTATTATTATTATTATTATTATTATTATTATTATTATTATTTTTGCACATAGAATATTACTAACAATAATGTGGTTCTAATTTAAACATATTGCTTAAAATGTTTTGTCAACAATATATATTTGTGATTTGATAACAAAAGTCTAATAGCTAATACATTCAACAATAACGATACTTGCGATGAAAATAATATTGTTGAAGCAACCAAATAGTAGTTTACTAGATAAAAACTTATTACCAAGAATATGGTATATGTTATTATAAAAATTCACCCCATCCATTTAACGTTTCGTTACGTTTCTGAATATTTAGTAAATATTGAAAGACAACAAAAAATACAATACATATATAAATACATATTCGTTAAAATAATGACTGGTGAATTGATGATTTTAAAACTGGATTTATAAATGTAATTCAATTGTATTGAATATGCCAGCCAATGAACAATTTAGTTTAAATGGGTGGAAAAACTATAGTGAAAAGTGTAAAAATACACAATAACTGACATTAAGTTGTGACAACTGTTTAAATGTTTTTTCTATTCCATTGGCAGTTTGTTTTTTTTTTTTCTTTTTTATTTATATTCCGTATTTGCATTAAAGTGCAAAGATTTAAAAATTGTGCATCGTAAGTGCATACACACTTAGATACATACACACAGATACACATGTAGGTATTACATTATGTTTGTATTTATTGTATGACTAACTAAATCTATAAAATTAATTGTTTTATTAAATTAAATTTGAAAATATTGATAGAAAGTGTAATGATGATGCACTTGTTAATTAAAGTGGATGTACGCTCAAGTCAAATAAACTAAAGTCAAGGTAAATATTTACAAAAATAAAACGGTGACAATAATAAAAATAAAAACAAAATAAAATAAAAAATAAAAAAAACAATGGTGATGATTATTAAATGTTTAAATGATCAGGTTTATTGACACGTACCAATATTTAAACGGTATTCATAAAAACATATATATACATACATATGTATATATAGGTACTTGTATATGTTTGTTTGTTTGTATGAGATTGTGTCGTTATTTATTTAAATTTGAATTTATTTAACAGTTTATTGTCATTATATTTGTATTAACGTAGATATGTATTTTGTTATTTTAGTACATGTTTATTGTTGTTGATTATTTGCAGATTCTTTTGTTGTTGTAGTTTTAATATTTTACGTAGTTGTTGTTAGTACATTGAACTTAATTTACTTAATATATATATATATTTATTTTTTTGTTTAATAAAATTTGTTTTTATTTTTATTTATCTATTTTATTTGTTCATTTTTTGTTAAGAGAAACTTAAAACTTGTTTGATGAGTAGATGATAATCGTACTTGGATATATATGGCTCATGCCCATGCTGTTTATTTTAGCCGTTTTTAGTTGTTATTGTTGTTGTATTTTTCTTTTTTTTATATTTTTGTACCATTGGGAACTTCCTAGATGTTGTGGGAACCTTTGTGTTCGTGCTCTGTGACGAAACGATTTACATAAAACAAGTTTGCACTTTTCCCATGAATCACTCAGGTCACAGATACAAATTTTATTTTAATGATTTTTCTGTTCATATTTGAACTATTGCATTTGAAAAATGATAAATAATGAATGCCATTGTATAAATGTGCTAAATCAGCTGTGATAAATTTCAAATTGAGTTAAATATTTATTAAGTAATTGTTGTTAAATTTCCTGGACTATTATTATGATGAGATGAATTTAAATATGATAGAAATTGATATAAACTTTTAATTATTAAATAACCAATGTCTTTACGAAATATTTAAACTGAAAATATTAAAACTCTTTAAGATTTTTGTTTGTCAATTTCATAATTAGAAAAATGTTACTCTTAAATAATTCTAATATTTCCCGGTGCGTTTCGCTAGTGCTTTTTGCACGATATTTAATATTAACTTTCAATGGATCTACTAAACCTACCGTTCCATTATATTTTCATCCAAAAGTATGGAGATGGAAGAGGTGACTCTCCATGCATATGTCGAAAAATAAATTTGACTATTTTTTTATGATTTTTATTCAGTTAAGTGTGATTCTTACATGGAGCTAGTCGGTGTGTTAAAAATATACTGAATATATATATATAGAGGTGAATTATTTAAAATAAATTATTTTAATTAAAATTAAATCAGATATAAATATTAAACATATAGATACGGATGCAGTTACTTTTCAATGATAATATGTAATCAATTGAGATATATTTTTGGACATGTTATTTTTATCAATCTCTTCATTTAAATTATAGAAATATATACTTTTAGAGTGAGGAAACCATTAAAAAACAATAATTACTTATTTTTCTATGTCGAACGAAAATTTCATTTAGACAATTCAGTTTCAAATTATAAACTTTAATTTGAATATATGTTTTCAATAAATAAATTTTTCTCAATTGTAACCGATAATATAACATGTTACAATTCAGTTTGATAATAATGACTTATGCAAGACTTTGACATTAATGAGTTATTGTATAGCTTCAAAGTAATTAGTTCTTATAAAGACATCAAAGTAATGACTTTCGAAAATGCCTACTTGTAATAAGATACCGTGTAAAAATAATGAATTATTCATTTAAAGTGTATATGGTGAAGAGCCATAATATTAGCTTCTTAACTCATTACATGGTAAGCAAAGTTTTTGATAGGTGTTTCAGATAGTGGTTAACTAATAAATTTTTATATATTTGGATATGGTATTACTTCCCAAATATACTTGTTACTTTACATATCAGCTCATAATTGTAACATTGACTAATTTTAATTTGAAAATAAATATTTTTTCGAATTGGCCACTTATACTATTTTAGAGTAATTTCTCTTTTAATAGTTACTGTTCACAATGCACAGTTTCTTTTTTTTAAATAATTCTGTAACTGCTGAATCCTTAGAGATATCACAAAAAATATTCACATGGTTAGAGTTGAGGTATTTTCTAATTGATTTAGAGGAGTAAAGGTTACTAGCTGGTCGGAACTTAAAAAAAAAAAATATATATGTATATGTATATATTTTCTGATTCCCAGTTGATAACGGCACTCGAACTAACCGTACAAAATTTCATTATGGTATATGTTCTTATTTAAAAGATATCAGCAGAAAACTATGGAATGAATCTACAATTGACACCTGTATTTTGCCTATATGGGAGACGGGCGAGATTATATTGGACCTTGAACTATTGAGTAAAATTTCGTTGAAATTTCACCTTATATGAAAGGTGGGCGTAAAATAGGCGGACTACGCCCATCTTAAGTTTCCGAATTTATATTGACCCTTGAACTATCTGTACATGCTTATTTCTAGGATATATTTTAAATGAGCTTAAAGGAGCAACTTATTAAAAATTAGAGTCGTTTAGAAAAAATAAACGAATCGAATAACTATCAAACATCTACAGAAGAACATTGGGTAGAAATTTTCAAACATTTTCATTAAAAAAGTATTGGTTTTGAAATATTCTTAAAATTATAGAATTTTGTTTATATAAACTATTAAAGCAATTTTAATCACAAAATTAAATTAAGAACAAAATTGAACAGAATTTAAAAATATTTAAAAACAAAATGAAAACTTAATAAAGCAAATTTATTCCTCTGAAAAATATATAATTAAATATTTTTTATTTTTTTATTAGTTTTTTTTCATGTTGATTTTGTAATATTAAATATGGATTTTGAAATGCTCTTAAATATTGTCATATTTTGTAGTACAAATATTTTGTATTTATTGCAGCATCTTTTTATATTAATTATTTGCTTTTTTTGTACTTTATTAAATTGAATTAATAAATTTTTATTTTTCTAACAATCAAAATAATATGGTTTAAAACTGTATTAATAATTGAAATTTTGACGGTTAAAATAACCTGATTTAGAAAATGATGGTTAGTGTATTTTATTTTCTCCTGTTCTGTATTTTGCTGAAAAAAAAATATGGTCACCATACCTATATGACAGATGGCGAGAAAAGTGGTTGAACCATGCCCATTTTATATTGGCCTTTTAGTTATTTAGAGAAAAAAATTACGTTTCTCTTTATATGGGAGGTTGGTGGTAAAGTGGGAGGACCATGCCCATTTTCGGTTTTCGAGTTTATATTGACCCTCAAACTTTTCGTATAAAATTTCGTTGTCATACGTGATTAAATCCCAAACAAACCTTATATAGGACAAATAATTGAGCCAAATTTCGAATCCCTACGATTTTCCGTTTGAGCTCTATCCTGCTTTCAACAGACGAACGGATATAGCTATATCGATTCAAAATTGAACCACGACCCGGAGTATATATACTTTATGGGGTCTTAAACGATTATTTCGACATGTTATACACGGAATGATAAAATCAATATACCCCATCTTTACAATGGTGGGTATAACAAAAACAATGCGAAAAGACGTAACTCCATGAGAACGAAAGCGTAGGAAATACAGAAACCCAAATTGATTTCAATTCGTTCGACTAGCATTCGTTCGCTTTGATTTTCGCTTGACATAGAGAAACAGGCTATAAATATTAATTTCATTAAAAAAAGTAAAATTTTACGTCCTTGTATTTAATAATTCGTTGTAAATATTTAAATATACAAATTAGCACATACTTTCAGTTTTGCAATATGTAAAAAAATAAATAGCTATAAAACTTTATACTTTGACAATGAAAAAAGTACTATTTGAAATTTATTTTGATACAGAAAAATATTATCATTTTCCATCCCTGATTCCAGGTTACAGGTATATTTGTACGTAATGATTATTGTGATTTCAATTTATCATTTATTAATAAAGTTTATAACCTTTTCTTAAATATTGCCTTGAATTTCATCATGTTTTTATCATTTAATAATCTCATGTTATCATATTTATAAACTAATTATATCATATCCCATTTTATCATATAGAAAATCCCAAGTTATAATATTTATAATTAAATTTTTTTAAAAATTCATCATATATATAATCCCATTTTATCATATACATATATGAACTAATTTCATTATATATAAACTCATTTTCATATTTATATTCCTTATTCATCATTCATTATATTGAATAAAAATAAACTTTATTAATTTATAATTCTTCATATCTGAACTAATTGAGAATTAATATACTAATAAACTAAAAATATTGGCTTAATGGTTGTAGAATTAAACGAAATTATAAAATTAACTGAATGGTTGTAGAATTAACTTATTAATTGTAGAATTAAATAAATGTTTGGATTTTTCATATATATGGTTTCATACAGAAATGTTCATATACATATTATAATTCAGTGAACCATATTAAAATTTTGATTGTGGGTAATCATTAAATGATTAAACAGAATCATAAACGTAGTAATTATGAACACGGTATTATTAAAATCAATAAAAAACTGCTATCTAATTATTGAATTGTTGTGGTGATCATGTTGTAAGCATGTTTTTTTCTCTGCATGCATCTTTTTCTGGGCATATATGATTTATTTTGATTTTATAAAATTCTTTGATATATTNNTTGCTATCATTGAAAAACTACTATATAATCATTGAATAGTTGTGGTGATTATGTTGTAACCATGTTTTTCCTCTGCGTGTATATACATATATACATTTTAGTTATTATATAGAAAATTTTACCCAGAAAAAAATAGATCAAGTGCTTCTGAAAATAATATTTTCACTATATATATTCTGAACCTTTTTGGAAGTTCTTAATAACTGCTTCCAAAAAGAAATTAAAATAATTAATGTTTAGCTAAATAGAATTTTAATGATTTCTAACCCAACAAGAGCTTAAAAAAGTTCATCACTTCAAAAGTATAACAATGGGCATATATTGTACTTTTTTGGAAGTTCTTTATAATTGCTTCCGAAGAAGTGAAAATACATGAATTCTTAGAGAAAAAAGGTTATTAATTTCAAAAAAAAATTAAAATTTTATAAATTTTAAAACATTTTTATAACATCTTAATAAAGTAAGTAGGAAAATACTTCAAAGAAATTATCAAAATATATAACAGATGAATATCCTACCAATCACAACTGTAGGTAAAAAAAGAACATTAGCAGTCCTTTTACCACTAAGTACCTTCCTATCAATGATAACATAATCCAGCAAATAAACGATCAACATCTTCCAAAGTTTCATTACTTTAAAAGTGGAACCAAGTTTTTGTTTTCAACTTTTTCTGAAGATGCTTAAAATTATTTCCAAAAAAGTAAAATAAATTAAAATTTAGCACGGAAAAAGGTTATTAATTACTAAGAAAATTCAAGAAGAGGAATTCTTGTTAAAACATTTTATAAACATAGTTTTAAGGGAAGTACTTCAAAAGCAATGAAAATAAAGTATAAAAGAAGAATATCCTACCAATAACCATTATGGGTTAAAAAAGCCATATTGAAAGAATACTTAAAGC
>MINK01174322.1:0-11109 GCA_001735545.1 Phormia regina | reverse complement strand
AATAGTAAAATGCTCACGAAAAAAATTTACATAGGAATACAAAAACAATTTGACAGTAACGTGAGGTGTATCAATGAAAAAATTGTATAACAGTTGTTCTTACGAGTATACTTTCTAATTATACTATGGTTGGGCCTTTATTTTTATACTCACGTCAAAAAATTGTTGTGCGCACATTATAAGTACTTGCACATCTACAAAAACTACAAATCCTTGTATTTTGTTAGTGTAAAACTACTGCTCACAATGTCAAAAAAGATATGAACAGAAAATGAGAGAATAAAGGAGAGAAAGAGTAAAATACTGACGAAAAAAATTTACATAGGAATACAAAACAATTTGACAGTACCGCGAGGTATGTCAATGAAAAAAGAAGTAAAACAGCTGTTCTTATGAGTATACTTTCTAATTATGCTATGGTGTGGACCTAACTTGTAATTATTTGTTTTGTAAAAAAATACAAATATTGCTTTTGTCTTACTTTGATTCTACATTACGCGCCGTTCACACACGCTTTTTTTCATGTTTGTACGCACATGCATTTGGATAGTGTGGACCCAACATGTTCATGTTTTGTTCTTGTTTGCACACCGTTGTTCGCACAATTGTTCGGGCAACCATGTCTGCCATCAAACGTCATTTTGCATGCGGAAGAAGAGGCGCTGTATGCAGAAGTATCGAAGTGCCACTGTCGGCAAACAAAAAATTATGATTTGTTCGACAAATGTTCTGCCCACTCAAAACAAAATGGAAAAAATTGGTTGTATTTCTCTGCCGAAGTTTTGTTCATATGCGAACAGGAAAAAGGCTAGTATAGACGGTACGTAAATTAATGAAAATTGATTAGGGGATATTGTGGTACTTTTTCGTTCATATGGTTTATTATATTTGTAAAGAATTTCGAAGTCAGTGATTCCATTTCAAAACGGATTAAATGTCATGTTGAAACACCCATTACTGTAAAAGAATTTTTCATAAAAAAATAATTTTAATTTATATTATTCAATAAATCCGCGCAACACCGGGTCAGTCAGCTCATATATGATATTTATTTTAGAGTTATTTAGAATCAAATATCGAAAAAAATTTCTTTGAAAAAAAGAGAATACGATTAAAATGTTTCTGCTTTTCTTCTAGAATACAAAAATAACAGTTTTAGGAATATAATAAGTTATGTATCATAAAAATTGATGCACAAATCTTAATTTTATTCTCAGTTACGTGAAAAAACCCTTGTATATCTATAATTAAGTGGTGTAGTTTCGCTTCTTAAAAAGGTATTGATTTCAATCGTTTTCTAGGTAATGAAGATCTATGTCAGCTAAGATATGTAATTTATTTTAGATACATAGTATATACAATGAGTTTTATTATTTTTTATAAACAAAAAAATTTACAAAAACCTTTTTAAAGCAGTTAAGATAAAAACAGACTAAACTACGGATAAAATTACGTTGCATCTTGAGTTAAAGTTTATTTTTGTCGTTTTCGATTTCTTTCGCTATGATTTCGTTTTCGCGTTTAAATTGCTTGCTTAAAATTAGCAAAAGCACACAAATTTCTTTTTTGCTATCATATTTTTAAGTTAAATAGAAAACTTCGTTTTAAGTTACTAAATATACAATTTGCTGCTGAACCAAAATAAGCAAAAAGCAAATGTAAATAAAAGAAAACAAAAAAAACCATTTGCTTCAATTGACTATGCCCTTCTAGCAAATTTAAACGCTGGATAAAATTGAACAAACAAAAAATAAATCTTTAAATGTTATTTCTTAATTTATTGTATTAATTTTAATTATAAACAGTCTTATTTATAAAACAATTATAGGAAAAAGGTCTATGTAAAGTACTTAGCATAAACATTAAAAGTAACGATAAAAAAATGTATACAACTAAAAAAAAAATACTCAACTTAATAATTATAATTTAACTTCCTAAGCAGGAAATATTATCATTATTGGTAAAAAATACTTTAACCAAACGCTGGCAACTGGTGGGTAATGCCAATAAACGATTCAACGTAGTCGATGAAGATGAGGATGATGAATTATGTGAACTTGATTCACTAAAATAAAAATAAACAAGACAAATAAAATATATATTTTTTTTTGTAAATTTCTAATTGAATATTACCTCATTGGTGTTAATTTTTTAACATCCCATATTCTTAAACTACCGTCTCGACATCCTGAAGCTATATGTCTACCATTCGGACTCCAAGCTATGCTGGTAACCATGGCACTGTGGTCTTTAAGTTCATTTAATTGTGAACCAGCTGCTATATCGAAAATACGAATTTTAGATTCTTCGCCACCAGCTGCCAACATTTTGCCATCGGGACTAAAGCAGATGCTATTAACAGGTTGTTTGCAATCGGAAAATACCCGCATCAGTTTTCCACTAGTAACACACCACAAACGAACCGAGGAATCTGCTGAGCCCGTAGCAATATAATTACCATTTGGATGAAAAGCCAAACACTAAAGAAATATAATTATTAAAATTTAATTATATTTAATATTGGATAGCTTACTTCAACATCTTGTGTATGACCGACATAAGTTATGAGAGGAAATTCTTTTTCTAATGACCACAGTCTTGCTGTTAAATCTTTAGAACCCGTTGCCACATACATGCCCACCGGACTTTCATCTAAGCACCATATAGGGTAACGATGACCTCTATATATACCACCACAATTTAAATTCTCAGCTCGCCAACAACGCATACATCCGTCTTTTGAACTACTGTATATTAGAGGATAATGTGTAGAAAATTTTATATCAGTTATGCCCGCTCCATGACCACGTAAACTTACTCCTCCATAGGAATTACTGGAAAGTTTAAATGTATAATTAGAAATATAATTTTTAGTTGTTATTAGTAAAAGACATACTATGAATTGTCTAAATATTTCTTTTCGTAATATTTTTCTTGGAGATATTTCTTTTGGTGATCTTCGTTTGCATGCTGGCGTTTTATATCACTTTCAATTTCATCTTCATCTTCCTCAACAAAATTATTCATTTCCCATCGGCAGTGTGGGGAAGAAAAAGGTTTATAAAGATTTTTCCCCCGCATTGAATGTTGATTCATTTGCCACAATTGTATAAGCGAATTGTTGAAACCAGCTACTAAATGGCATTCCTGAGGATCTAATGCAGCTGAGGTAAGACTGGGAAAAAAAGAGTTTTTTTTTAATTGTTGTGGTTATTAGTATTACAAATTTTGTTATAAATAAAACCCCCTACCAAAGAGATGTAATCTTATATAATTAAGAGAAAAAAATTGGTTTTGCACAAGGAAAATATATTTCCCCTATAAATTTTCTCCAGGAGTATGAAGATCTGACGATAATTGATAATATCTATACAATACAAATATCATTGACCTCTTGGAAAAAATCTTTAGCACGGCGAGTGAATGCTCGGGTATGACTTATTTATATCGTTGTCTTATATTTTATTTATTTTTAAAACTTACAACTTACCCTTGACTTTTATCGGCTATTCGAACAATACGAGGAAACTCTAGGGAATTCTTAAAAATTTGTTCTCTCGAATCTTTAATAGTTTTTAGAGATTGCTTAACATTATGATTAATATCCCTTAAATTATTAGTAGTGGCATCACCTTCTAAACCATCTATTTCAGTTTTTATTGTACTTTCAGGTTGCTCTTCTGCAGCTCTTTTATTGGACGATTTTTCTGATTTTATTTTAAGTGCCGGTGGCAATTCACTATCATCCTCTTCGTCTAGATATTCGTCTGGTGGCATAAAAATATTTTCTTCCGTATGGTGACGTATTTCATGATCCATTATGTGAACATGTATCCATGTTTTGAGAAGATTTAAGATCAAAACATGTCCTCTTTTTTCTAAGAATCTACGTAATATTGTTACTACTGCTTCACAGGTATGAATTTCATGTTTGGCGGAACGAAATTGTGCCACATCAGGATCTAATTCTAAAGTATCCAATTTTTGAGAAGCAGAAATTTTCTGTATTAATTTCATAAAGAAATCTAGTTCGGGATCTTCTTCGGCGAACGCTTCTCGCGCAAAACGTATATTTAAATGTTGCCAGCCAGATTCTAAATTACCATCTGATGAGGGCAGGGAACAGCCATTAATTTTAGTGGCAAATGGTGCTTCATACGTTTCGATAGGTGCTACTAAATGAGCATATTTGCGTAAAAAATCAACCGCAGCTTTTGTTTCACGACCTTTTATTAACTCTATGTACAAGTGAGCTAACATGGGACCATAAAAACGTTTCAATTCTCCTCGAATTTCTTCTGGTTGAGCCTCTATAAACTGTGAAAATCTGCAATTGTAAGAGAAATTAATAAATTAGACACGAAATATTTTCTTATCTTCAAATGTTTTACCTCGAGAACTGCTGATCTACCATATTATAGTTGTTGGTTAAACACAACACATTGGAGAAGACAAAAGAATTGCCGCCATGCAAATCAGATTCAAGCATTTTTTGTAGAACAAAGTTTTTTCTATTCTGCAACAACACCAAATCAGATTTGCGAAATTTTTCACTTCCCTGCAAAAGTATTTAACAAAAATAACATTTACATTTATTAATTACTTTCCTAAGGTATGTTCCCTAATGTTACTTGCCACAAAATTTTTTTGCTTCAGGTACATGCCCACAGCCGTTCGCAAAATATCACTTTTCGATTTTTTTGATTTATTGCCACTACACAATGGACTAGATGCATGATGATTACTTGGAACACTCATTTGTTTGTAGAAAATATTTTTTAAGTTTATCTTGTCGATATTATTTATATATTATTGTTTATAATAGTTTTTTGCACGAATTCCATCCAGAAATCTGTGCCGAACAAATTAAACGGCGGTGGCTTTCCTAAAAATTGACGCCGACTGAAAGGTAAACTTAACAACATGTTATTTCCTAGTTGTCGTATCGTCTTATATAGCACATTGGTTCCCAAATGTGGGTTCAAGTCACATTAGATGTAAGGGACGACGAAGATATTTTGTTTGAACATAATTTATAAGTTTTTCATTAAATTCGTATATTTATTGTACTTCTAAAGTATATATATGTACATAATTGCTCTTTTGTGTCATGAATAACATTCATTGAATGAGCAGTTTTGACATTGTGTTTTTCTATTTAATAATTCAAAAAATAATTTTAATTTATTAATAATAAAAGATGAATAAATTTAAAAATATAATATTATTTTGAACTTATGGCAAAGAATTGTTAAACTGATTTGCTCTGTTGTAGAAAAAAAACAAACAAATGAGAATATTAAAATAAGCTATTGAACTACAAGAGCGAACTAGTTCATTTTAGTGAGCTGAGCTGAAATGAGCGCTGAATCAATTGAGCTGATAAACCCACCTCTACTTGATCGACTACAGTTTTAGGTTAATAAAGTCGGGTTTTAGTAAAATTTGATTTTAAGTGAGCATTTTTTTAACATACATCTTCTCTACACATAAAATGATAGTCGGTATAATATTTCCATAGTCGGCTTAGAATCGTAGTATTCTGTGTTAGTGTTTTTATTTTACACTTAATACATCCTGATTTTTAGTACACATAGACAATGTTATAGGTTATCATATAGCCGGGCTTGACCGACCTACCTTTTTCTCTCGTTTTTTTTTTTTAATTTTAGTACCCTAGGATGCAACTGCGTGTTGCTTAATTATCAGTGTTGCCTAATTTTTATACAAATATAAAAAATGATACAACATTAAAATTCTGGGATAATATTGAGATATCTCTATGTAGTTTTTGTGGAATATCAACGAAAATAAAGTTCCGAAATCAGTTTAACTTATTGTTCATATTTTTTTTTTTTTTTGGAATTTAAAGATTTTACAGTATATATAAAAAAATAAATTTCCAAAAAAGTAAAGTTCAAAACTAAAGGGTAATCTTATAGAATGTTCCCATAGAAAACATTTTCCACACATTTTAAAAGTAATGTAATTATTTGAATAATTACAAACAGATTACGAGCGAAGTAACGAAGAATTTTACTCGTTTTAGTGAAACGGAGGAGTATCTCTGGCTGACAGACTAGTTCACTATCAACTAGGCCATTGAGGCAGTAGTTGACTTAAATGCATTATTCACATCGGCAACACTGTTAATTAGTAAGCTACTAAAATCAGCTGTTTACTAATTTTATTTTTTTCAGTTGTTGATAAAAGTTCCTCAATAGCGGTTATATTCCCTTGATGTGTTACGATTTTATAAACTTTAAATTGCTAAAAACATAACGAATTTAATTTGTAAAATAAATATAACGTAAACAATGTCTTCGGAAAAATATCTTAATGAATTCTGTGATATTATTGATACTTATGGCGGACGCGATAAGGTAACGTGAAAAAAACAACAAAAATTTCTTGGTATTTTCTTTTGTACTCGTATTTGGCAAATTGTAAACAAAAGCAATTAAGTTTAATTGATTTCAACTAAATAATAATTTATAGGTAATGTTTTCAATTAAAGGTGGGTGCAAATAAAAAAATGAAAAATATGCATCGTTGGCAAGTTTGTATTAGCCTATTGAACTGTTACCATTTATACAAAAACTATTGAAAAAAGCTGGAAGTTGTTTAGTAACTATTAATTTGTTCGGTTCGTTGGATTGTGAGTTGTTGATAAACAACAGGTTTTTTTTATTTATTTCGTTTGCACAGCTATGTTTTTGTTGTTATTACTACAACTCTTTTTATACATTTCTTCATACGATATTGACGAATGTTTATTTGACATTCAAAAAATTATTATTTTGAGAAAAAAAAAAAACGACACCAAATTGGCTGAAAAAAACCGGCTAAAAACATAGTTCGACACCCTACATTATGTTGCACCCATATTATGTTTTATTGATTGCTAGTAAAATTTTGAAATAGAAATATAACGGCACTAACGGTTCTAAAAAATTTTCCACAGATGAATTAATGAATTTTGTAACGGTGCTTTCCTTTCATTATTTGAAATCGAAAAATTACTGAATCCTTCTCGTGTCATCAGGATATATCAACTTTTAGCGCCAAAATTCATTGAAAAATCCATCGAGTACTAAATTTTTAGTTCGCGAGTGAGCATAAACATACAAACATGTGTATTTCTTAAGAACGCCTTTTAATAGGTTTTCGACATCCCTAAGAAATACATGGTGAACAAAGGTGAGTTCAAAATTCGCCAAATGGTTCGTTCGAACATATATCGAATATTGTTTGATACAACATGCTTCGGCGTTTGAAAGATTACAGGGATGGAAAATAACAATATTTGGTACTAATTAACATCCCTAACTCACTTAAAATGGTAAATATTTCCTATTCTATTTATCTGATTGCAAATATTAAGGTATCAATTAAAAGCTGTTAATGGCGCATTTATAAAAATAAAATAAAAATGTTTTGTGAACACAACTTTTTTTTAATATTTTGTGTTTTTTAGTGCAAACAACTATTTTTTTTGGAAATATTTTTTCTTAATAGCCGGCCAAAATTACAAAATTAAAATTTTAAATCTCATTCAATCATAAGACATATTGTAGCATTGGCTGTATGTTAATTAAACCAGAGTTGTCATAAAAATTTAGTACCATGTTCTTAAACCCAAAGTTCAATGCCTCCAAAGCCCCCATTTTAGAACGTTAATCCCCAATTTCATCTCGAAAATGTTTTACTTTTAATTTTTTTTTAACAAATGAAAAAAACATTGATTGAAAAATAAAAGGCGCTTGCATGTGAATTCAAAATGCATATGTTTTATTTTACACTTAATACAATGTGATATGGTTCCCCAAATCGGCTTTCGAATAATCGAATAATCACTTTTTGTTGTAAAAAGTCGAAAATTTCTAGATGGCAAAAGTCCAAAATAGTTGGAAAAGTTTAAAAGAAAACATTTTCTAGCAGCTTTTATTTATATATTTGTACATTATCAAACCGTTCCTATAGTAAATACATATGTTTGTGTGTAACCAGCACTTTAATTGGATAGATTTTTAAGTAAATTAATCCATTGGGATATTCACAATTTGTGCTATCATATGGTACTGTCTAAAGAAAAGCAATAACTATAATTACCCAACTTTGAGCCCCTTAGCTCCATCCAAATAAATTTTGCCCCACTGTGGAGTCAAAAATTAGTAGATTAACAAATCTATAGGGACTTTTAGAGCAGTGTGGGACATTTTGCTTGTTTCTCCATCTCGAGAGGTTAGTCTACATAATGCTATTAATGTAAAGTTACTCCACACTGTTTAAGTGGTACCTTTGTTGAGAAAATGGTTTAGAGAAAACAAAATAAAATTGTTAAACTTCAAAGTCTTTCAAACCTATTTGGTAGGAGCCTCCGCAGGCCAAATGTTACGAATTAATTTCTTTTGGTTTTAATTGCCTTATTTTTTAATACTTAAGTACTTATTTGCATATGATCGGTGGATTTCTTTGTTATTTTCTGATTGCGTATTCTTATCTACATGTAATATTTAAATCTATGCATAATTGTTTATAGTCTATGACTTCTACTACAGTATTGTTTAAATATTATTTCTTTATACTTCACCACTTCTCTTTATTTTATTTTTTTTGTATTAAGTAGGTACAGTGTTGCGCAGAACAAAATCAAAAAAATTAGGATAAACCTAAAAATAGTTCTATTTTTTACAATATTTGGATTACAACAAAAATTATTTTATAAAATAATACATAAAATAAAGGATTAACAAAAATACAAACCTTAAAAGAATTTTACTTTGGCTATTTACAAAAACTGTAAGAAAACACTACAATCTTCAAATAACAGTGTGCACAATAATAGCAGTATGTTAATATTTTGTCCTTGTTTCGATATTTTTTCTTAAAATTTTGGTGTTTTAATGCGATTAATTTCTTAATTGATTTCCCTAGTTTAGTTTCCAGTTATATTTTTTGACTATATAAAACTATGGACTACACTGATTTTGAAGTCTCAGAAAACACAGAGTTTAGCGTCTGGGTATAAGACAACATGGTTTGAAAATTCTAGCAAAAATTTTAAGTAATAAAGTTTAATCTAATCCTTCAAAGGTTTTTAAATACGTTTAGCATTTTTTCTCATCTAAAAACATAGAATAATACAAGATATTTCACTATGTATGAGGAAATTTCTGTGTCTTTTAATCTAAAAATATAAAAAAAATTTATTTGATTTTTTAGAAAAGGATATGCATTTTTCGCTAGAATTCAAGAGCAGACATAATTATAATTTTTCTGCGACCAAAATCATATTTTAGTACAGAGCGGTTTAAAATATACACCTCTACATTATACCGGATAGAATGGCGTACAGTGTTCCCAAAAATAATTGTTTTGGAAATAACTCTGTAACTTTAGAACTGCTGGATGTATTGGAATGAAATTTCATATGGACAGGTTCCTAGCAGGTCTGGGGGACGAGGAGTGGACCTCCAACGTTGGTCATCTCGTGTATACACATTTTTTTAAAAAATCGCCAAAATTTTGTATATGCAGTTATATTAAGCATTCCTTTAGAAACATGAACAAAAATTTGTGATCCAGAGGAAAATAATGGATTTTAAAGTGAAAAACCTTTTTGGAAAAAATTACAAAAATCAAAAATGGGTTTTAAATTTTCTAATTCAAAATAATATAACGTTTTATATAAACCACATAGGTGTATAATATGTTGCTATACTCAATTGGTCACTGGAGATTATATTATTGGGAACAGGCAAAAAAACGTCCGAAAAACTCAAAAAGAAACAATTTTATTAGTATTGATTCTTTATACAGAAAAGTGAACTATACCACTTTCCTCTTTATTTATTTAATAATTTTTCGAAATTCAAAAAAACTCACGACAGAGTACACTATACAAAAATTAAACGAATTTATTTTCAATAATATTATACAACTATAAATTATTTTATTTATAACAAATTTTTATGTTGCAATTCGAAAAAGAATTTAAACCTTAGAGTTCAAAGTCCAAGCGACGATTGCCCGCAAAAAATTAAAAAGGGCTTAATGCCAAGAATTAAAAGTTCTAAAAACTATACTAAAATAAACTATATAATAATAGCAGCACCTCTAGGTGTCATTTGAAAGCCGGCCTTGGTAAGGCAGTTCCCCATAAACCATGGATGGCAATACCATAACAGCTAATCAAACTTGAACGTAATCCTTACACAAAAATTGTTTAGAATTTTGTATAAAATCCAGAAAATATTAAAAAAAATTTTTTGCGACCGCAATGTCCAGAAATGGGTTAAAATTTTACATTGGTCTATATATATCTAAAAGTAAATGAGATAACCCACACATGTAAGCGTATTTTTGTAGAGAATTATAAGAACTATCTGTATGAAAAAATTGTTTTCAATCAAATCATAAATGAAATTTTGGTATTTTTTTTTTTAAATTTTCATACCTGAGGGTCTCGTCCCCGAGACCCGCCATCAAGTTTTTCAAATTTTACATTATATGGAAGGTGGACCGTAAAGTGGGCAGGCCAAGCCTATTTTTGGTTTCCAAGTTTATATCGACCTTCAAACTATACGTACAAAATTTCGTTATCTTATATGCTTTTGTTTAAGAGATATCAGCAGAAAACTATACATGGACACCCTGTGTTTCTAGTATTTTGCATAAATGGGAGACGGGCGGTAAAGTGGGCGGACTCCGCCCATTTTTTGTTGTCAAGATTATGATAGTCTTTCAACTAATGTGTAAAATTTTCTTGAAATTTTACCTAATATGGGAGGTGGGCGTAAATGGGGGACTTTAGTTTCCAAAATTCTATTGACAAAATTTCGTTGTCGTACATGCTTATTTCTAGAATATATCAGCAAAAAACTTTGAAATGAAGCTACAATGAACACCCTGTGTTTCTATTTTTTTGCCCATATGGCAGGTGGGCGGGTAAAGTGGGCGGACCATGGCTTTTATTTGTTTTTGAGGTTACATTTGCCTTTGATCTATTTCTAATTTTTTTAACATTTCTCTTTATATGGGAGGTGGGCGGTAAAGTGGGCGGACCACGCCCATTTTTCATTGTCGAGATTATATTGGTCCTTGAAA
>MINK01174321.1:8474-30799 GCA_001735545.1 Phormia regina | reverse complement strand
TAAAAATGTAGAAATAAAATAAATTTGACTAGTTTTTCAACAATCTTCAGTTCATTATGTCTTCTTAAGAAAAAGAAGTAATAATAAAATCAATTATTGTAGTTATTAATATTATAATTTTCATGTTTAGAGCAATATCAATTAAAAATTAATTAATATTACAAATTTCGTAATTGAAGTCGATTTTACTTTTTTCTGTGTAATAAGATTTAAATTTTTAAAATAAAAAAAAATTGTCTTAATTTTCTATTTATATATTCTTTTTAACAAAATTAATTTATTCATGATTTTAAAGATTTACTTTTAATTTTCTATTCTCATTTTCATTAGAAAATTGCCTACATTTTTGAAATAAGTTTCCTTTCTTTTTCAACTAAATGACAACTTAAACTAAATCTGTCATTTAGTTTTATAAACGTATATTAAAATGTCTCTGCAAAAACAAAAAATAAAACAAATAAACCGGGGTTTCATATATTTTTTTTTAATTTTATTTTTGTGTTTATGATGAGTTTATTTAAACTAGTAAACTAAAATACTAAAATTATTTTATTTTATTTTTTTTTTATAAAAAAAATATTACTTTCCTTTGCTACTATGTGAATGTGTATTTTAAAATTTTGTATTCTTTTTATTTTTATTTTTTTCTCTATTTGACCTAAATTTCTTTTTTCCATATTCATATTTAAACTGTTTTAAACAAAACGTTTGAGTAGCGCAGCAAAAGATTATTATTTTCAAGGGGAATATTTACATGTTCATTTTTATTTTCTTTTACAAAAAAGCAAATGCAAATATTATTTTTTTGGAAGTATTTCAAGAATGTATGAAAAAAAAAAATTTGTAAATTTGTTCATGAAAAATCGTAATCATGTACTTGTAAAGAAATTACATGATAGAATTGAAATTTATGTATTAAAGCTTATTCAGCTAAGGATTTATTTAAGGAGAAATTTAAAGAAAATTGAGCAAAATTTTTGCTTAAATACACTTAGAAAAATTTTAGCATATATGTGCTCAAACTGACACCATTCAGTGCCAATTTTATAACAAACCCTTATGTAATAAAATTGTTTAATGCGTGTTCAAATTATGTAGGATAAATTACAGCTTATTAGTATCAATTTAACACAATTTCAGTGTCCAATTGATAAAAATAATTTTATTCAAAAATTATAATCGAATAAATAAATAATTCAATATTATGAATTCCAATTAACAAAATAATTGAATGTGTTTTATACGTAATTGAAATTGGATTCTTAATTTTAATTTATTTAATTATAAAAACACATTTGAAATTATATTAAGATTTTGATTAAATATTTAATTGATTTTTTAACTATTTTTTTAACTACAACTTTTCTAAAAAAAATTATTCTTTTCATTTTTGCAAGACTTTTAAACCCCATTTGCCATTATATTCTCAACAATTTTTTTTCTTTAAAACTATAACAAATTCTTTAGAATTTTCTGTTAATTTAATGGGAAAATAATAGAAAAAACTCTTGAAATTTTACAAATATTTGCATTTATGACAAAAAGAATTTCCCTCTTTTCTTAATTATACCGCGAATTTTGCGAGAAAGAAAAACAAAGCAGCTGTCATTGTTTTAAAATCCAGTAGCTTAGAACCTAATATCATCAGCTATAGAAACAGGTATAAATAAGAGCAAAAGGATATTTAGAAAAGGAAACACCCTCACTTTAAGGATATACAAACACACACGCACACACACTCACACAGAAGGATCAAAATGCAATTAATGATAACTTGCTTACAAGAGTTTTAAATATGAGATGTGATCAAATGTAGCACCTTTTTAAAGTTAAAGGTATCATTATTACCTGTTAGTCTTGAGAATATTTCTTATTTTCCGTATATAAGGTTTCAGTTTCTGGAGTTTTAGTATTAGTTACACTTTAAAACGTCTAACGTTAACATTCAAACAACCGTCAAAATTTATCCTACCGTAGAAAAAATTCTAAATATGGTTCTTAATACCACCGTAATTGCTAATAATTGTATCGATGAGGAGGAGCAGCATCAGCAGCTACAACAATCTCCTCAAATGGTGGTCAATACCACCAATTTTAATAATGAAGATTTGGAAGAGTTTGTTAATATTTCGGAAGAAATAGAACGTGCCTCACGAGAACGTCGTTCGCTTAGAAGACGTTCTAGATCTAGATCCAATACCATGGTGGCTACTATGACTCGAGAAGAAATATTCGAATGCACTAATGTTGATGATGATCAATTCTTAAAGGCTATGGAACATGAAACAAGTTATGAAACGAGCAAAGATCGTGCTGCTTTGGTGAGC
Organism: Phormia regina; assembly: GCA_001735545.1. Classification (NCBI taxonomy): domain Eukaryota; kingdom Metazoa; phylum Arthropoda; class Insecta; order Diptera; family Calliphoridae; genus Phormia; species Phormia regina. The sequence goes on along the minus strand of MINK01174321.1, from coordinate 28,472 downwards.
AGCATAGAAAATCTTATGAAGTATTTTGATGAAGAGGTAACGGTGGTGGATGATAGTTTGATTAAGGCTTCCCCCGTTAAGAAGTTGACTAAGGGGAAAGTGGCCTCGGCAGTGGCTTCATTTCGTAGTAAATGTAATTTGACTCCTTCACCTTTGAGTAAACGTAAAAAGCAGCAGCAGCAAATGGAAGTTAAGGCTAATATCCAGGAATTGAAAAAGAAATATGAGACTTCAATAGAAACGGAGGCCTCACCTTCACCTAAGAGTGTAAAATCCAAAAGTCCCAAGCTGTCACGCAAGACTAAGGTAAAACAAATGGCTTTATTATTTAATAATAAAATCAATTCCATGATAAGAAGCTCCTCACCGGAACCCCAAACCCCAGAACCAGTATCTCCTGGCATAGAATCTATAGCTTCACCTAATTTTACTTCTACTTTGAAGCCTAAGTCGCCTAAATTTAAATCTAAATTCCCGAAATTTGTCACCAAATTGCCTAGTCCCAAGCCTAGCCCCTTATTCAAGAGGAAGCAATTGCAAAAGACCTCCAGCATAACTTCTTTAAGCCAAAGTCCAGTAATGAAGAGAAAAGGTTTGGAAAAACAACCCAGCACTACTTGTTTGGTGGCCGAAAATGTTTTCTCCCAGTTATCGGTTAAGGATAAGGCTTTACTTTATAATAAATTCATAGCCGATATGTCAAAACAAAATCCCAAATTTAGTAAACATGCTGAGGTTTTGGAATCGCATGTCAAAAAGGAAATCCAAAGAGGTGAAGTTATATGTGAAAAACAAAATTCAGTTAAGAATTTAAGGGATTCTTTAGAGGCAAAATTGACACCCTCCAAGACACTCTGCAAAACTCTGCAAAGATTTAAGAAATCTAGCAGCAAAATATCTTTAGATTTAACACCTAAAGCCAAGGAATATGAGGATATATTACCCTCAGATATTTCCTCTACACAAGTGGAAGATGATTCCCAGGATCTGTTACATGTTAGTACCCTAACCGTGGTTCTGAAGTCTAGTCCCGAGTCTAAGAAATCCAACAACAAAACTAAAACACAACGTAAAAAGAAAGATGTTACCTTTTCGAAAGATAACAGCATAATAGAACCTTCTTATAAAAGAACACAAACCATGATTCGTTCTTCTTTTTGTGTGGAACCGTATGCACCGCCCAAGAAAATACGACGCACCCAACACGAACGTTTGGCACCTAAAATGTTTTTTCAGAATCAACATTTGGAAAAACTTTTCTATCACTGGCTAAAGGAAAAAAATGGTGTGGCCTTTGATATAACAGCAGCCGATAATAAAAATGATATAATAGAAATAGTACCCAAAAATTCGCGGGATAATGTTTTGCCCGCACAAAAAGTAAATGAAATATTAGAAGCAGCCATTAATAAATTGGAAGCAAAGAAAGAGAAGGAGCAGGAGGAGAACGTGAAGGAAAAGGAACAGGATCCTATTAACTCCAACAAACCAACAGATGCCATTGCATTGATTAAAAATACTTTAGAAAATGAAAAATCTCTAGAGAAATCGGTCATAGAAGTGGAATTACCTTTGGAGGTGGAAATGCCCTCATCTGAAGCTAAAGAAATTGAAACTGAAGATAGTGATTTGGGCTTGACTAGTATAAACAAGGTAAATTTGAAAACTTGCACCCTAAAAGTATTTTCCATTAAACCTAATTTCTCTGTTCATTCACAGACCACTAGCGAAGATTCCCTAACGGAATTACATTCACCAGAAGTTTCAAATCTCTTAGCTAAACCTATGCGCAAAAAGAAATTACGTCGTTCTTTGACCATGAAAAAAGATACATCTCTATTGGAACCTAATACCTTATTCTCCACTGATTCCGATTCGGATTGTAAAACTCAACCTAAGAAAATACAAAGCTGTACTTTGCCTAAATCTAAAAAATGTTCCAATTATGTTAAGAAACTGATATTTAAAACCCTCAATAATTCTATGCCTGCAGAACAACCCGGTGTTTTAACGAATGAATTGAGTATCTTGGAACTGGATAGATCTTTAATAAGACAAGTTAACTCACCTTCCAAAATTAAAACCGCCTACACACTGACGGTAATGTCTTCTCCTTCTCCACATTCGGAAAGTGATTTTTATGATTCTGATTTACCAAGAACACCCATAAAAGAATCCTCCAGATCTTGGCCTTCTTTATTGGAAGCCCCCATGGAAGATGAGGCCCTTAGCTTAAAAGATAAAGCTGTTTCCACTGAATTTACCGATATGGCTAAAAGTAAATTGGAACAAGAACAACAGAAACTATTAATGGATAGTTTTATAGATCAAGGTTTTGAAACGGGTTCCAATGATATGGATTCACCTCTCAGATTGCCCCGTAAAATCTCTGTGGATATAGATAAATCGGTAACGAAAAGAGAAAATCCTAAAAATTTCTCTACACCTTTAAAAGATAAACCAGTACAACAAGTATTTACTGCTTTACAGGGTTCCACCAACCAAACTCACATTATAAGTCCCATAGCAAATAATGTTTCGCCCCGTAGACCCTCCTCATTAACCATGACTGTTATCAAAGAGGATTGCAATCTGGAGGATTCCCAGGAATTATATAATACACCCAGTTCTTTAAATGATTCCAATACTTTCTTTAACCAAGACTCGGAAATACCTTTGGGCCTTACCCACAAAGTAAACTCTTCACAATTTTGGATTACCTCAGGAGATTTTACAGCAGCCATTACTATACATCACTATGAATCAGAACGTTTAATGCTGCTCAGTAATATTTATGCTCAAAAAAGTCTGGAAACTAAAGAAATGAATTTCGGCATAGATGATCAAAAATTCTGTTGTGATAACTCGGCCACTTCAGATGATATTTTGAAAAAGGTACCCCAAGAAAATAATTGTTCTCAATATTGGTTTTCTACTGGAGATGTTTTAATACCCTTTACCGGTAAACCCATGAGCACTAAAAAAATACAAAGTTTCTTCAGCTATATAAGGGAATTTATGGAAGAATCCGGTTCTTTAAGATTTGGCATAGATAGTTATGAATTTTCCAATATCTATCAACAGTCTACCAATACTACTTCCCATTTTATGGCTAATACTTGGACTCAAGCTGTTTCTCCCTTAAAAACTAGTGATTTGGATCAATCCGACATAGATTCAGAAGAATTTGAACAAAGTCTTACTTTTTCGGGCTTAAGTGGTCATCATTCGGATACGGCCTCTTTAAAAAGTGATGATTTAATTAATCCTCAACTCAACAGTTTTAGAGCGCAACAATCTTCTGGTTCTTTAGAGCAAATATTTGAAGATGCTAGACATCTTAATCTCTCTAAAACCCAAACGGATAAACTGGCCCTGGAAGCACAATTTACGGTACCGGAAATGTTAAAAACTCTACAAAATCAACAAACTAAATTGAAATCCCTAGAAGAACGTATGCTAAATTGTACCGATACTACGGGGGCACAAAAAATTGTAGACATTAATGAATCTCCCGAATATATGCGTAAGCTAAGAAGCATTATATCTGCCATTGATAATATTGGTAGAGGTAATGGTTTCAATGCCTGTACCATCGAACAATTGGAAAGTTTTATGTTTTTCTTAAGTCGTTATGCTGATCTCTGTTTGGCTAATTGTACTGCTCATATTGAAAAGATTTTAGATGTGGTTATGAACCAACGTTCTTTTCAGGTTTGAGTTTAAAGATTTCAACTTTTCTTTCGTACTTAAAAGTAACTTAAAGTTTCTTCCATATCTTATATGATACTTAGTATAGATCTAAACAATCATTCCATTTGATTTTAATGACTAAAGCTTTTAAAAAAGCTTTTTTATAGCCTTTTAGTTTTAAGTTTATATTTTTAAGAATTTTGTAAATAATTTTAAGTTTTTTTTTAAGAAAAAGAGTCTTATGAAGACATTATAGGGGTTACTTTAATATTGAATTTAAGTTGAAATTAATTAATAAAAACCGCTTTGGAAAAAAAAATTGTTTTGGAATTTTTTATTTTTCATTTTAAGTTAAAGAAAAATTAAGTATAATTTCTTAATTATGATCCTTTATTATGTAATATTATTTTTAGGGAAGTAATGGAAGAGATAAAAAATATAGTTAGTATGGTTTAAGAACAAACTAAATATATCGAACACAATATGATAAAATGGAATCATATATCTAATTTTAACCCGAATTTTAATATGATGCTTTCAACAATATGGTCACTAGAAATATATGTTTACACTTCGATAACAAATATTATAATTAATATAGTAATGGACCATGATTTTAAATTGTTATTTATTAATATTTTCAGCTGTAATCATATACTTTAATCATAATATGTTGCCTCTATATTATGGTCTCTACAAATACATTTTATCTTTTCGTATACTTCCCTAAAAATTATAATATAAATAGTTGCAGAAATAATGACAGTTATTTCTGTTAAAAATATTAAAAATAAATATATTTTTGTAGTTAAACATATTTTCATTGAGTTTAAACACTAAATAACAAAATTTAAACAAAACACATTTTTTATCATGAACACAAAGTTGTTAAAATTCAATAGAATAAAAAATATAAGTATAATATAGTTGTAATGATAATGCCATTATAACCATGTTTTTTCTTCGATGTCGAAAGAAATTAATTCAATATATGTTTGGAAATATTAAATGTCAAAAAAAACATTTTTATCATGAACACAGAGTTATTAAAGTTCAAGAAAATTAAAAATGAGAATATAATATAATTGTAGTGATCATGCTATAACCATGTTTTTTCATCGATGTCAAATGTAATTAATTCACAATTTTATCATAATCCCATCAAAATTATTAAAATTCAATAGAATTTAAAATATAAATATAATATAGTTGTAGTGATAATGCTGTAACCATATTTTTTCATCAGTATCGACCGTAATAAATCTAAAATTTCTTTGAGAATCAAAATTTGTTTGCTTCATCGAAAATTAACATTTTTAATAAAAAAAAATAATTTTCAGTAAAATTTCGATTTTCATCAAAAATTTAAATTTTCACCAAAAATTTCTATTTTCACCAAAAATTTTACTTTTTACCAAAAATCTTAATTTTTACCAAAAATTATATTTTTCTAATCTAAAATTTCTTTGAAAATTAAAATTTGTTTACAAAATTTTTCACCGAAAATCAATATTTTTAGTAAAAAAAAAAAAACAAATTTCACAAAATTTTCAATTTTTTTTTTTTACTAAAAATTTTAATTTTCACCAAAAATCTTAATTTTTACCAAAATTCTTATTTTTTATCTAAAATTATATTTTTCTTAAATAAAATTTCGTTGAAAATTAATTTTTTTACAAAATATTTCATCGAAAATCAAAATTAAAAAAAAAATCTCACTAAAATTTCGATTTTTACCAAAAATTTTGATTTTTACCAAAAATCTTAATTTATACCAAAAATTTTAATTTTCACCAAAATTCTTCATTTTCACCAAAAATTCGATTTTACAATAAAAATCGAAATTTTCACCAAAAATTTTACATATTACTTTAAAATTCAATTTTTCGCCAAAAATTTAATTTTTCATTTAACATCAAATTCTTTACCGATTTCATAGTTTTTCACTAAAAACTCTAATCAGATTCCGCACTTAAAATTTATTGGTTTTGAAATATTATGCCAAGAAAATTCTTTTAAAAGAACACCCAAACAATTATTAATCAGCAATAGTGAAATTTTAATTCACTTTTAACTTGCAATGAAATAAATTTTTAAATTTCTTTTTAAGCAAAAATAATAAATAAAGTTCATAAAGTATTTTAGTCTTAGTTTCCATTCAATTCAAAAAGATTAACAGCCGTATTCACAAAAATTAATGTATGATTGATAAAGGTTAACTATTTTTTTCTTATGGAAATTTACATACAAAAAGTTAGTAAACCTTTATCAAACATACATTATTTTTTTGTGAATACGGCTGTAAATCTATACAAAAGTTTACTTGAAATATATTATATTTTTAACGATATGTAATTTGTGTTAATATTAAAGGTTCAAAGGTCAAAGTAAGACGTATACAAATCAAATCTTTATATCTCAAAACGAGGTATTTTTAAAATTCTGAAAAAGAATATTTAATTTATAAAATTTTAAAGTTGGAATCTTATTTAGTTTAGAAGTTATGGACCAAAATCTAATTAATTAAAACTTTTGACACAGAATAGCGTGTTGTCAACATTTCTCTCAAACAGGATCCGTTGAAGAACTAATATTTACTACCCAGCAAAAAAGGAACTGAAAAATTAATAAATTTAACATTGTGTTCCCAGCAAAAAATGGTGCTTACTTGGAAGCAATAGCATTGCTTACCTAAGCGATATATTAGTTTTTTNNTTAAATAAAGTTTCAAGAATGCAATACAGTAAGTTATGGATTCTGCACAAAAAACATCTTCCTTACCATAGTGCTCCGAAGAATCAAAAAAAAATCACATTCTATTGCTTCTAGGCGGCTCATCTCGAACAAAAATCATGCATTATAAATGCGCTGCAGTAATGTTTTATTATAAAAGTCTGTTCTGCAATTGTGAGAATTATAATATAAGCATTGCTAAAGCGCATTTATAATGCATGATTTTTGTTCTTCTTGTTCATTGCATTTGAAGTACTTCCCTTAAAATTATGTTTAATGTTAAACGAAAATTCTGCTTTAGCATTATTAAAAAATAATAAAAACAATTTAAAATTTTAATTTCCATAGAAATTATTAAGCTTTTTCCCAGCATAATAAATAATTTATTTTCACTTTTTTCGAACTTCCAAAAATTTTCAAAAAAAGCATTTTGTTTCACCTTTGAAGTGATGAAAATTATCTTTTTGAGTAAACTTTGGTGCAAATTGCTGTTGCAGAAAAGAGGCATATTTGTAACCAATATTTTACAGACTAACATTTCGATTTGTATTTTAAATAACATTGAATTCCCTTTTTTAAAAATAACTCAAACCTTAATATATAAAATTTTTCATGGTAAATCTGTGGGCATCTTAATTCTACAGAAGTGTATTGAAGGATCTTTAAAATAATATTAATTCGAAAATTTTTAGTTTCTAATTATGAAGATCTTAGTGATGTTTCCACGATTTAGTTTTTTATTTTCTATTTTGATTATCAAAAAAAGGAGAATTTTTTTATACAATTTTTAATGTATATGGTAACCCAGGAAAAAAAATAGAACATGTTCCAAAATCATTAATTCTAGAAATGGTATAATCAGAATCACTTAAGATTCCTTTATAACATCCTCAGAACTAGTGGTATCACAACCAGTTCTGACACCATTGGAGTAGGATCTATTTGTGGTTCTAAATTCGTTTTAAATAATGTTTTAGGGAACTAGTGTTTAAGACCTAATTCTGTATGCCTTCTACATCATTTCTGAGATTGAATAAATGTTTCTCGAATGACGTCCTAGAACTGTATAAAAAAATTCACAGATTCCAAAAATTAAAAAAAAGTATTTGAAAAATTAAATTTATTTTAAAAGTGGACTTTAGGAAATAGCCCATTAGAATAAAAAATTAAAAAACTTGTTCTGAAACTATTACCTAGCGCTTCTATAGAAGTACTGTTGAATGTGACAATTTCGAACAAGAATCATTGATTAAAGAACTACTTCTAAAATCGTTCCATACAATGGGTACCGGCTAGTTAACACTTACTCAGAACTAGTTCTGGAGGTGACAATTTCAAAAAAAAAAAAAATCGTTATCGTAACGCCAAAGTAGAACAAGTACAGGCTATTTTTATAGGTTCTAGAACTATTTGTAGAACTTATACAATTTTTCCTGGGAATATATATTTTTAATTAAAATAATAATAATAATAATAATAATATATTTGTTCTGTTATAATATAATTATACTTCAATATATTCTGGGTATAACTTGATATTTTTCATAATAAACATTAAGAACCAAACCAAACTTATTTATATTATTTGTGCCATAATATATTTATTTGTGCTCATGAAAAATTATCGTTTAGAAATTGCTATATAACTTTAAGTTATTTACTACGGTCTACACTTGAGATTTTTTATCATAACAGATGTTAAATTCTTATCATAATAAGATTTTATCACAAAATTTATTTATATTATTGAAATGTTATACTAATAATAATTTAAAATAAGCTCAAGAAAAAAACTTCATTTAGATATAACTTATAACCTCTGGTTATTACTTAGGGTCTATATGAGAGATTTTTCTATCATAACAACCGTTAAACCGTTAGCATCATAAGAATTTGTCACGAGTGGATCAATTTTATTTATATTATTGGATCCTTATAATTAAATGAGATGAAGAAAAATGGATCGTTTAGATATAACTATGCTACAATATACAACTTCTAGTTATTATTTAGGAGTTTACACGAGAGAATTTTCAAGCATTAAAATTCTTGTATTGAAAAGAATCTATTACATGTGAACCAGATCATTATTAATATTATTGAAGCCTTATAATATAATTATACGAGCTTAAAAAAACGATCGTTAAGATATAACTATACTTCAATATATAGTTTTTTAGTTATTCTTAGGGTCTACACATGAAATTGTTTATCATAAAACATGTAAAAATTTTATCATAATAAGAATTTATCACTTGTGGAACAAATGTATTTATATTATTGCAAAGCCATAATAAAATTATTTATGCTCAAGGAAAAGGATCGTTTAGATATAACTATACGTCAACATATATAACTTCATATTATTATTTAGGGTCTACACATGTAATTTTCCTATCATAACAAACATTAAAATTCTTGTCATGATGAGGAATAATTCCAAAATTTATTTATTTGTATTATTGGAGCCTTCTAATATAATTATTAGAGTTCAAGCGAAGATGAATTTGCTTTGCTATCAAAGGAGATTGATGTTTATTTCTTTTTAAGAATTTTTTGAATAACACAAAATATTTATAAAAATATTTATAATAAATGTTTTAAAAGTTATTTATAATAGCATTTTATTTATGAGTTCCCATATCTATATGCTGTAGCTCTCCTAACGTTTAGTTAATTCTTATGATAAAAAAATCTCTCGTGTAGACCTCGTTAAGATCATATTCGAAAACTCTATAATTTGTTTATAAATATAGTTAAAGACAAAACCATTTAATAACTATTTTTAATATATCTTTCTCTAATAACAATTAGATTCTTTCTTATGGAATCTTTGGATATATAATATTAGAAAAAATATCCTATAATAATTCTACAATTTTCGGCTAAAATTTTGTTTTACATCTGCAATTTTTAAAGCGAAATTATAAAAATTCCCAAAACTTTAATTACTTACCATTGAAATTCCAAATAAACTTAAAAAAATTCTAAGGAAATGAATCCTTAAAACTAACATCTGCATATAATTTGCAGTTACTAAGTGTCTTAATCACAGCAGGTAGCATACGATATTAAGTAACACACACACACACACTTTAAAATGGGTATTAAATTTAAAACGCGAATAATTTAGAAATTCGCGAAAAAGGATAAACATTTTCAAAAAGGCTACCTGTAATGCACAATTTGAACACAAAGATTAAGTGAAAAGTGTTTCCTACCTATAAGGAAGATATTTCTGGTATAATTATTTTTAGTATATAAACTTGAGACAATTTTGAAATCATCATCAGTTCTAAACTGTAACGTCTAACGTTGAACACCAACCAACAAACTCTTTAAACAAGAAAATTTTAAATTTTTTTACTTTAATTTTTTAAATTTAATTAAACAACATGATGACTATTGCTACTTTGAATACAAAACAATCATCTCCTGTAGCTTCACGCAAGAAGTATCCTGCTCCTCAACGTCCTAGCATTGAGGAACTTAAAAAGAAATATGAATCCAAAGTGGAAGTTCAGTGTGTAGCAGCTAAGGTGTCTCAGCTTTCGACACCCAAAATGTTGAAAAAATCTAAAGTCAAGCAAATGGCTTCAATGTTCAATTCTAAAATTAATCAAATCATAAGACGTGAATCGGTTACTAACAAGTATTCAACTTTGATTAATGAATTATCACCAGAATCTAAGGTAGCAGCCAAGGCTGAACTACCCAAACCTTTGTCGCTGCCTAAATTACGTTATAATAAGGAAAAGGCTCCCTTACCCAGTCCCAGAACTAAATCCAAGGCTAGAGCTCAACAAAAATCCATGTATTTTGTTTCTGAAGATAATTTTGCTAAATTAACCGTGAAGGATAAGGCCCAGTTGTATACACAATTTATAGGTGATATGTCGAAAAAGAATCCTAAGTTTGAAAAACATGCTGAACTAATGGAGGCCAATGTTAAAAAGGTAGTGGCTCGAGGAGAAGTTATCAATGAAAAACAAGAATCTGTTAAACAATTGTTGGAAGAATTGGAAGCAAGATGTGCTTTTCCCAAGCAAACCTTGTCACCTTTGGCTTTGCAACGTATAAATTCGGTGAAAGAAAACAATAAGAAGAACAAAATTGTCACTAAGGGAATTGTTAAATCCAAGGAATTTGAAGATATATTGGAAAAGAAAGTTTCTCATATTACTACCTTAACTATTAATCTACAACCGTGTGCTGAAATTAAAAAACATAGAAGAGCTAGATCTTTACCCAGACGTCGCAGAGATCATGAACAAGTTCTTAAAGAATTGGGCATAATAGAACCCTCACATAAGCGAAACAATGATGATATGCGTTCTTCTCTACCTATTGAAGCTTATGCTCCACCCAAGAAAATAAGACGTACACGAGCAGAAAGATTAACGTCTCAGATCTTTTTCCAAAATCAACAATTGGAAAATTTATTCTTTACTTGGTTAAAGGAAAGACAAGATAAAGAAGAAGAGCAAGAGGTTCGAGAATCAGCAGCAGAAGAAATGAAACCCAAATCATCTATAGATAAACTCTTGGAGGAAGCCATAGCTAAACTGGAGACAGTGGAAATTAAACAAAAGGAATCTTTGGTAGTGGAGGAAAAAGAAGTTGATACTAAAGCCAACTCTTATGCTAAAAAGAAACCAGCTCCTCCTGTACCCCAACAAATTAAACAAATAAATGTAAACAGTTCCGAAGTCTCTACTACTTCTTCAGCCAAACATTCCGAAGGTGAAGAAAGTGAATCTGGTTTATCTTCTCTAAACAAAGTAAGTTTTCTTAAAACTCTTTCCATAAACAACAAAAATACTGATTTAATTTTTCCTCCAGATAACCAATGAAGATGCTCAGGCCGATACTTTAGCCAAGGAAAGTGAAAATTCTGAAAAGGATGCTGAATTTGTTAAACCTATTAAACCTTTACGTAAAAAGAAAATGCGTCGTACTTTAACTTGGAAAAAAGACACCTCCATAGAAGAGACTCATCCCATTACTACCACTGATTCTGATTCGGATTATAAAATCTCAGAAACTAAAAATAAAAACAAAATGCTATACAAGCAAAATGATATGGAAGAAGGAACTGAAACTATAGAGCCCATACTACCCGAACCCAGTTTTGTGGAATTGGATACCACACTAATGCGTGAAGTGAATTCTCCGCGAAAAATCAAATCAGCTTATACTTTAACCGCCTTTTCCCCCACACCCTGTCAACAGGAACAGGATATTCCCGATTTGGATTCAACGGAAAATATTAAAAAAGAAACTTCACGTTCTTGGCCCTCTTTGGTAGACACTCAAATTGATCAAGATCTTAGCTTCTCGGTAGACAAAGCTCAATCCACAGATTTATCTTTGAATCAAACAATTAATGCCAATAGAACTTTAGCTGATAGTTTTATAGATCAAGGTTTTGAAACGGGTTCTAATGAAATGGATAGTCCCATAAGAGCTCCTAGAAAATCTACTTTAAAAAGACAAGATGCTAAAGTATCAGGACCTCTATTCATAAAATTGGCTACAGATTCGAAAAGTCTTACCACAGATACTGCTAATTCTATAACAGAAAATCCTTCAGGCTTTTCAACACCCATCAAAGGACATTTGCAGCAAACAAATCACTCAACTAATAATCCAGTCCAGCAACAACTATTCAGTCCTATAAATATGCCTATGAAAAATCGTCGTCGTTCTATATATGACACTGAATCCAGGCGTAATTCATTGGCTATGCAAGTAATACGTGAAGATCATCCTTTGGAACAACATGAAATAATATCACCTCGAAATTTAAATAACACTGAACAAGTATTCTTTGCCAATGCTCCTACTTTGGATATAACCACCGATATGACGGGACTTAATACAGAAAAGACTTCACAATTTTGGATTAAATGTGGAGATTTCTCCGTGTCTTTGGATATTCACTACAATGACAATGAGAGAGTACGTTTGCTCTATGAAATCTTCAGTCAAAGAAGTTGTGAAACCAAAGATTTACATTTTGGTATAGATGATCAAAAGTTTTCGGTACACAATCCTTTAGAACAGGAGAATATTTCCAAAAAATTACCTTACAATAAAGATTGTTCTCATTATTGGTTTTCTACCGGTGACTTGGCTATACCTTTCGGTGGCAAACGTTTATCTACCGAGAAGATACAACGTTTGTTTTCATTCATCAAATCATCTGTAGAAGAAAGTGGCATCTTACGTTTTGGTGTCGACTCTGTGGAATTTTCTAATGTTCCTGAATTTTGGAATCAATCACCTAAATTTTCCATGGAAAGTAATTACAGCATGTTGGTGGGTTTACAATCTGGCAATAGCAATGGACTGGAAGGACGCAGTAAATTTGCTTGGCCTAATAGCAAACCTATAAGAGTTAGTGATTTAGATCAATCAGACTATGAATGCGAAGATTTTGAAGATAATGACTCGTGCCGTCTTTCCTTTTCACCCTTTGGTAGCAATCACTTTGATTTGGCTGCCTTAGGAACTGAAGAACTTTCTTTGCCTCGTAACAGTGAAGCCATGATGAATGGTGAATCTTTTGGTTATGAATATGAAAATGAATCTCTGGATCAATTGTTTGAAGATAAATATCAAGAACCTGCCTCAACCATCAACAATGAAACCCAACTGGAACCGGTTCCTGTAATGTTAAATACTTTACAATCGCAACAGCAACGTTTAAGTTTGGTACAACAAAAACTCTCTACTTATAATAATCCCAACAATCTTTCTAGTGATGCTTTGGATGCTTTACAAGGAACCCCCGCATATCTTAGTAAACTTAAGGCTATAGTGGCCGATATTACCAGCAAAGGTAATAGTAGTGGTTTTAAAGATTGCACCATTAAAGAATTGGAAAGTTATATGTTTTTCTTAAGCCGTTATGCTGATATATGCCTACATAGCTGCAGTGATCATATGGAAAAAGTATTAGATGCTTTATTAGATCAAAGAGCTGTATTGGTTTAAAAATTATTTATATTTTTAAGTTAAAATTTTTGTATATATTTTTAGTTGTAATAAAGTAGTACAGAGAGTCTTTTAAAGACATTAAATGTGAATAGTTTTTAAGTATGTATTTTTATTAAATAATAAAATTAATTATAAAATTTAATTTGAAACGAAATATTTTATTTAAATTTCATTTTAAGGAGCAACAATTGCCCTTGATTTTAAAATTATATAAATAATTTATTTATATTTAAAGAAAAGGGCATGATTGAATGAAATTTTATTTTAGATTCTAATGATGATTTTAATTATATTGAAAATTCATTATTAATAAAAGCAGAATATTTTTTAACATTTATATATAAAATATAAGCCCTCTTTTTGTACAACGGAACCTTTTTAAAAATGTTCAAAATGTTTGTCGTTTTGTTTTATGAAATGAAGCCTATTAAGAGAATTTTTAAGATCTAAATTATTATTAAATTATTTTATTTAATACAAACTTTTCGTGGAAGTTTTTCGAATGTATTATACTTTATATCCTTTAAGATGTTCTTTCTTTCGATAAAAATATTTGTTATAACAAATGTTCCATGAATTATTTTCTTCAACACTAAGTATTTCTTCAGAAATTTAAACTAAGCACGAAATATTTGGTGCTCGGTTTATGGTTTTTATTTTATTTAAAAAGTGATGCTGTTTAATATATATTTTTTTTTTTTTTGTTATGCTAAATTTTGTTGTAATGATCATGATCATATTTTTCTTAAAATAAGATTTTAAAAAATGAATTCAATCATATACAGATATCGACCAATTTCAAGCAGTCCAAGTAGGTCGAGAAGCGTTAACGATTCCCGAATAATCGTGAACTGTTAACCGAAGAAAAAGTATATACAACGAAAAATTGTGCTGTTGGCGATGACCAAAAAATACCTTTAAAGGCTAATAAATGTACGAAATTACTAAATGATTTTAAATCTCTATGATCCTGGGGATCATAACATTTTAACTTCGTATCTGAATTTGCTTTTATGCAAAAACGTTTATGAACTATGACTTTGAAATATTAACTTTTTTTAATACTTCTGCATAATATTTATATAGTTAAAGCTATATTAGGTCTAAATATAAATAAAAATAGAGAATGGAGTTGCATTCTAAGGACTGATGGATAATTTTCGTTGTTGGGTTGTAAATTCTTATTAAACTGAATTAAAACTCTGCTTTTCATTTACTAGTTTTATTTGAATTAATATGTTCTATGGTTTCACCATCGTGAATTCTTTTATAATTTTATCTTCTTCATGAAAACGAATATTAATCAATCATCAATAGAATTCTCAAATATCAGCAACATTTGTAAATTCAAAATATTCATTAAAATTTTCCGAACTGAGAGATCCATCAATTTAGTTGTCTAGTCAAAAAAGATCGCTTAATGCTTTCGGTACAATCGAACTATAAGCTGGTGATTGTTGTTGTTCTTGATGAGTATTTTGGCAAAAAATTGTCCTCAAATACGATTCTAGACTCATCATAACATGACTTTTGCGTGGCATGGAGAGTTCTTCTTGATCCCAAGAGGACAAATCGTAATGATTACTGCCAAAGGGTGAATATGATAAACGACCACTTTGAATTTCTTCAAAATAATCGCCTTCATTAAACGACTCATACAAATCACTAATCATTACTGGTTTACTATAAGGCCAATCATATTTACTGCGTCATTCTAAGCCATTACTATCACCAGATTGCAAACCCACCAGCATACTATATTGACTTTCCACAGAAAATTTAGCAGGTTGATACCAAAATTCAGGAACATTGGAGAATTCCACATCATCCACACCAAAATAGGAAAATCTTGTTCTCCAATTGACAGGGAGAAAACGGTAAAAATATGAGTTGAATGATTTGATTTTACGATTATAAATTCCAAATGGCTCTAGTTTTTTCCCTAGTTTCTGTTCGTGTGAATATAGTTTCTTTTATTTTTTAAGCCTTTGATATTTTGTAATCAGAATTGGAATCATCAGTGGATATTATTGGATAAGATTCTTATATAAATGTTTACTTTTTCCAAGATTTTCACTTTTATTTACCAAACAAAAGGATTGTGAATTTTCGCTTATTTCTTCAACTTAAAATGGATTTTTGGCGAATAAAAAAAAAACATACCGAAGTAACTATATTTAGAGGTCTACCCTATACCACGTGAGCCTTTAGAATCCTGGTCTACTCCAAATCAAATCAAAAACAACTCCACACTATCCATGTGAAGCTTTTGTTACCTGTTTATTTTTTTTGTAATATTTGCTCAGCATTTGATATTCTTTTTCAATATATCATCAATGTATTGAGTAACCGGATCTTATATTTAATCGTTAACTTGACAACATTTTCTTCAGAAATAAAATAAAATATATGTTTTTTATTTATATTGTTTTAGTTCAGGTCATTGATTTACTTTGGAGTCTGAGAATCAGAGCCTTGTTCCTTGTTATAGTTAAATGTAGACAAATACAAAGGTTTTTATAGTTTAGTTTTGGTTTAAACACTCTGTTACTCTACCGTAACTGTAGCGAATCAGCTGACACGTTTAACTTATCAGAGTTGAGGCTCAACTACATAGAATACTTTTACATCAACTGCAACTGACAGCTGTAGTAAAATTCATGCATTTATATGAAAGAGAACCAAATCAGTACGCTAAACATCTGCGTGAAGTACTTCAAAATCTTCAACTTTGAAGCACCAAAGTATGTACGTAAATAGATTTTGGCCGTTAATTTATTCTTAATTTAATATTTCTTCTTTTCATGGGTCGGAAATTTTAATTTGCAATTAATTTTTTTTTCTTTTGAGAACATAATGCAACGATTGGGTTGATATCATTTCTGCGTTGGGTAGTTGTCAGTCGCAGTTGTGGCGAAAGTATTCTGTAGTAGTTAAGCTTTTATTATGTGTATATGTGTAAGCACAAACGTAAATAGCAACCTGTAATGTAACGTAGTAGGAACCTAATCAAATTACATTCCTCTACATTTTTATATGACAACTGTAAAGATAGTGTTGACAACTTTTTATTTCAATATACTAAATCGCTGTAAAATGTTTTTAATTGGACAATTTCTTTTGTTGTTTTAATATAATTAAAATAAAGCGTTAGAGTGTGTAATCAATCATTTAAATATAAAAATATTTGTTATAAAGGAGTACATTTTTTTTGTATACAAATAGCTAAAATAAAAACGATTAAATAAACTGGAAATATATATAATTGGCATCACTGATATTAATGCGTACAAAACAACAACGAAGCTTTTGCTACATTTAAGATTTTCCAGTAACCATTAACTTATGCACCATTTATAGTTATACCTCTATATAATCCAATTATAATTCTATAATTGCTGTTTAATGTGCAATCATTTTATAGTTACTATAGCGTCAATTAGATCAAAAATAAAAATAATACAAAATATATTCTCTCTTTTCCACAGCATTTTATTTATTCTTTAAATAGTAGTTCTTAAATCTAAACAATTAAAAGAATTTAAAGTCTTCTTAAGACTGTCAACAATTATTTACAATATCAATTATAAACTTAAGAACTAATTTAAAGTTAATATTACATTTAAATAAATACTTAAACTACTACTGCTTTATAATCGACTAAAGCATCCAAAACTGTATCCATATGTTTGCTACAGCTGCTTAAACAGATTTCAGCATAACGACTCAAGAAATGCATATAACTTTCCAATTCTTCCAAAGAACATTCTTTAAAGTTGTTGCTGCAGCCAATATTGCTAATGTCAGTGACAATACTTTTGAGTTTCTCCACATACTCAGGGGTTCCTTTGAGGGCATCCAAAGAGTCTTTTGCAATATAAGAAGGTTTAGCATAATTACTTAAATGTTCCTGAACTGAACTTAAACGTTGTTGTTCATTTTGCACAGTGTGAACCATTTCTGGTATAGCAACTATAGCTGATGGTTGTTGTTTTTGTTCTTGATGAGTATTTTGGCAAAAATTGTCCTCAAATAAATGATCCAAAGGTTCACTTTCATATTCACCACAATACGATTCTAGACTCATCATAACTTGACTGTTGCGTGGCATAGAGAGTTCTTCTTGATCCAAAGAGGACAAATCGTAATGATTACTGCCAAAGGGTGAATATGATAAGCGACCACTTTCAATTTCTTCAAAATTATCGCCTTCATTAAACGACTCATCCAAATCGCTAATCATTACTGGTTTACTATGAGGCCAAGCATATTTACTGCGTCCTTCTAAGCCATTGCTATCACCAGATTGTAAGCCCACCAGCATACTATATTGACTTTCCACAGAAAATTTAGCAGGTTGATACCAAAATTCAGGAACATTGGAGAATTCAACATCATCCACACCAAAACGTAAAATACCAGTTTCTTCCACGGTTTCTTTGATGACACGGAACAGTCTTTGTATCTTCTGTGATGTCAAATATTTGCCACTGAAGGGTATGGCCAAATCACCAGTAGAAAACCAATAATGAGAACTTCCTTTAGAAGCTGGTATACGTGTTGAAATATTATCCATATCCAAGGGACCATGAACGGAGAATTTTTGATCATCTATACCAAAATGTAAATCCTTGGTATCACAACTAGTTTGTGAAAAGATTTCATAGAGCAGACGCAGTCTTTCATTGTCATTAAAGTTGATTTCCAAAGCCACCGAAAAGTCACCACATTTAATCCAAAATTGTGAAGTTTTTTCTTCAGAAACTTTCTTTGGTGCTTGGTTTACATCCATAGTAGTAGCTTTGGTCATGAATTTATATTCTGTTTGTGTTAAAGTATTGCTGTTATAGGTTTCTTGAGGCTCATAGGGCTGATCTTCTCGTATAACTTGCATGGCCAAAGAATTGCGTCTGGATTCTATATCATAAATAGATTTACGGCGATTTTTCAATGGCTTGGAAATGGGACTAAAAAGTTGTTGTTTAGCTGAGCTGGAGGTGGCAAATGAATGATGTTCTTGGGTTTTGATGGGTGTGGAAAAACCAAAATTATTTTTAGTAGATGACAAGGGAGAGGAGTATATTATTTCACTTTCTAAAGTAGAACTTCTTTTCAGAGGACTATCAGCATCATTGGTTGCGGTTTCAAAACCTTGATCTGTTAAACTAACATTCGGATTGCGTGGTTGTGACTTCTTGGCAAAGTTGAGTGATGAACGTGGTGTACACAAAGGAGTTTCCAAATCATTTATTGTTAAGGTATAAGCTGTTTTAATTTTGCGTGGTGAGTTGACCACCCTCATGAGAGATTGATTCAATTCTTCAAAACTAGCTTCAGGCTCAAGATAGGTTTGGTTTACTTGTGTTGTAATTTGTTGATTCTTTTTAGTTTTCATTTTAATTTCTGCTTGTTTATTATCCGATTCCGAATCTGTGGATGTTAATTGATTGGTTTGTTTTTGTGTCTCCTCCTTTTTCCAAATGTTATTTCTGCGCAATTTCTTTTTGCGTAAAGGCTTCAAAGGTTTAGCAAATTCATAATCATTTTCAGAATTCTCTGTCTTGTTTGAGTAAGTTTCAGCTTGTGATTCTTCACTGGTATTTTTGGGTAATGAAGATAAACCAGATTCACTTTCTTCATCTGTTGAAGGTTTGGCAGATGTTGATTCTGAAGTGTCTGTTGTAGCTTGCAATGATTTCTTTTTACGTGGCATGGGTTTGGGTATTTCGGCATTTTGTTTAGCTTCTAGTGTTTCCAATTTGGCTATAGCTTCTTCTAATAGTTTATCAATGGCTGATTTTTGTTTTTCTTCATCCACTTCAGATTGATTGCTGTGATCTTCTGCAGTTTCTTTAAGCTCATGTTTCATCTTAAACCAAGAGAAGAATAAATCTTCTAATTGTTGTTTCTGAGCGTTCTCAGTTGGCATACGTGACAAAGATTTAGATTTTTCCTGTTTCGTGGGAATGTTGTTGACCATGATATCTTCATATTCCTGGGCTTTGGTGACTTGTGAATTTTTACGTGCAGCACATGCCTTTTTCATGGAGTCCATTCTTTGTAAAGTTTTAGCAGCAGTTTTTGAAGGTTTAGGAAATACACTATTGAATTCCAATTCTTCTAGCAAAACTTTAACAGAGGCTTGTTTTTCATTAACAACTTCTCCTTGTGCTTTTTCTTCATTAGACTTAACAAATTGTGGCTTCTGTTTGCTTATTTCCTCTACAAATTGGGTGTACAATTGAGCCTTGGCTTTCACCGTCAATTTGGCAAAAACATCTTCAGCTACAAAACAAGCTGAAGGTTTGTTGTCAACTTTAGCCAAGGTTTTCATCCTAGGACTTGGTACTGGTGCTTTGGGCTTAGTATAACGTGTTCTAGGTTTTGGTACTGGCTTCACAAATACAGCTGTTGGTTGAGGTTTAGCTTCTGGTGAAAATTCATTAATCAATGTAGAATATTTTCCCACTTCTACATCACGTTTAATAATTTGCGATATCTTGGAATTAAACATAGAGGCCATTTGTTTAACTTTAGATTTCTTCAATTTCTTGGGCGATTTGGGTTTAG
>MINK01174320.1:0-18718 GCA_001735545.1 Phormia regina | reverse complement strand
AATTTAATCAATTATTTCAATAATGTTGGAATCAACGTTATGTGAATTTAAATGCACAATAAATACAAACATGTCAAATAATAATACTAAAGTGTGCACCAAAAAAATAGTTTTGTCTCTACATAATAATACATAACTATCTATCTATCTTATAAAATGAGTCTTATTCCAAAATTAAAAATTATTTTTTTTTATAAATTTTGACTAAAACTAAAAAAAACATAAACAACTACCAAACTATTAAATTACAAAATTTCAATGAGGTGAAAATCAAAAAAATTTCAGCTCAATAACAACATACACAAATATTGTGTTGTTAATATATGCCCATAGCATAGCGCTTTTTAACATTCAACTGTCGACAACATTTTTATAGCTAGTCGGCAGAATTTTGCAATTGTTTTTTATTCTGACATTCGTAATGTGCTTTGTTGAGTGCTACCAAGTTAAAGAATTGGCGATTCCCTCAAAGCATGTCTTTAATATTACGTTTATACGTACGGTAGTTGGAAATGAAAATTATTTTGCGAAGAAAATTCGGGCTTAAAAAAATACTTTCTTAAGACCGAATTGCACTAGTATAAAAATAACAGCATTGTGTGCTGCTGCCATCAGCAGATAATTAGAATGATTGTTGTCATACCAGATGAGACAAATTCAAATATTTTCATTGAAAATTCTATTACATTTGGTCATCGGTAGTATACTTATAAGGTAGTTTCGGAGAAACTGGACTTTGTTTTGATTTAGCAAAAAAAATTAGTGAATTTTTTTTTTTCGTAAAAATAGGCTTTTAGTGAAAAATACGATTTTTAGAAAAAAGTAAGATTTTTAGAGAAAAAATTAGATTTTTAGAGAAAAATAAGATTTTTAGAGAAAAATAAGATTTTAGTGAACAATAAGATTTTAGTGAACAATTTGATTTTTAGCCAAAAATGAGGTTTTAGTAAAAAATTACATTTTTAGTGAAAAATTTGATTTTTTATGAAAAATTTGATATATAGTGAAAAATTTGTTGCGAAAATTGTATTTGTATTCTTAAGAATGGAATGTGTAATTTAATTCTTAATTCTTTTAATTATTTAGTTTAATATTTTTTATATAAATATGTGTATAATTAAAGTAAATTGGTAGAATTAATTTTAAGTTGAAATATGTAACCCAGAGGCTAGATTATTGAATATTGATAATTAAAAAAAAAAAATTAAATACATAAATAAATGAATATAAAAAATTTGATATTTAGTGAAAAATTTTATATAAAAAAATAGATTTTTAGCGAAAAATACAATTTTTGGTGAAAAATACAATTTTTGGTGAAAAATGCAATTTTTGGTGAAAAATAAAATTTTTGGTGCAAAATAAAATTTTTAGTGAATAATAAGATTTCTAGTGTAAAAAAATAATTTTTAGTGAAAAATTCGATTTTTGTGAAGATTTTAATTTATAATGAAACATTTGTAAAAAATTATTCATATAGTTTTATTTTAATATGAAGAATTTTTTTTATGTTTTGTTTTGATTTTTATTAAATTTTGTGACTGACTTTTCAGGTTAAATAAAATTGAGAACATTATTTCTAATGATTATACCTTCTGCAGTTATATTATGCTTTATTTTATTTTATTCATATTTTTAAGTTGCAAATCCATAGGCATAGAAAATTAAAAATTCCGTTTTTTAAGATGTGCTGATTTGAATTTTATATTCAGTGCAGTCGCGAAAACGTTAACACTCGAAATCGTGAACGTGAACAATTTTAATTACACGATTTTTCTAAAACGTGAATAATACATGAAAGCTTAAAAAGGTTTTTTTCTTAATTTTTGATGTTTATAAATTGGGAGTCTTTTGAAGAAATAAGAAAAAAGTCAGATGTGTTTTTAACTCTACCTAATAGTTAATATGCCTTGTGTCAAATCCGATTGATGTCCGATTTGAAAAGGAATCACTTCAGAAGTACAATTAAAGGCCCAACCAGTGAAAAAAATCATTGTATCGCAATCAGGTGTTTCAACCCGTCTTATGCAGACGGTCCAGCGGATTTTATTTCAGTGTCGCAGATNNTTTTATTGTTTACATAAAGAAACAAAAAATAATATTGTATATATTGCAATGTATTTTCAGGAAATACTTATAAATTATGTTCAAACAAATGCAGCTAAATTCGTTCGGCGCAAGTCTCTGCTGCATATACAAAAAACAATGATAAATAAATTGCCACTACCACATTAGCGTTAATTTTGATGTTGTATGGATAAAAAAAATTAAATTTGGATTGTAATTATGTCAATAAATCCCGAAATTGAAGTTCTGTGATTTTTCCATAACCACGAAAAAATACGGGATTATTTTAAGTTGTTCAATTTTAAATATTTCGCCGACGTCAATAAAAATGTTCGGCGCATGTTTTTGCTAACAGCTGAGCAATCCGTCAATGAACTTTAAAAGTCGCCGTCGTTGATAAATTTGCTGATAAATTTTGTTTGTTTTGAAATAAATTGCCGATTTGTAGAAAACCTTAAGTAATTTTATTGATGATTTTTTTAATTAAAATTTCAATATATTTTCTTAGAAATTTTAGTACTTTTCTTAATACCGTCTACTACATCTTATATTTGCCGCCTTCTATAAATTTTAAAAGTCGCCGGTATTTTGTTGTTGTTATAACTAAACAAATTTATAAGAAATGTTTTTCTAAGCTTTTTTAATTACAACTCAAAATTTGCATTTCTTTTAATAAATAAATATCGTAAGTACTAATATAAATTTGTTAACAAATATTAATGACTTTTCGTTACGTTTTGTTATAAAATTGGTTACAATCGTTATAAAAGTAATGAATGCAGCATTTCTCTGTAAACACCTTCCAATATATATTAACTAATTTAATTAATAAGTTGTTTTTTATTTACTATTCCTAAATCTTACAAGAACAAGGTCTTCCTTAATTTATGTCTGGTATACAAGACAATTTCATACTTCGTTAGTTCTAGTCATTTCCATTCCATATCAAAATGGAATCTAAATTGTTATCACTATTTTCGGTCCAGAGTGGTTGTATTGATTTGAAAACATTTAAAAATGAATATGAAACAATGCGTTTGCTGTTCGATCGTATGCCCGAAAAACCCAAGCAATTTGTACGTACACTATCACTGCAATGGCTACAGACAATGGAAAAGAATGAAAACATGGAATTTGCTTTAAAAGAGAAAAGTGAAAAGATTAAAGAATCTCAAGATCTCAGACAACAGGGTAATCGCCTGTTCACTGCTAAAGGAGATAAGCGTAATGTTCTCGGAGCTTGTCGTCTATATAATGATGCAATTTATGCTGCTTTGGAAACTAAAGGTGAAGAATTGGCATTAGGATTTGCTAATCGTGCAACAGCACTTCAAACATTCGGTTACTATCGCCAAGCCTATGACGATTGTTTGTGCGCCTTAAAATTGGGTTATCCCGATTCTTTGCGTCATAAAATTCTAATACGTCAGGCATATTGTAGCATTCAAATGCGTGATGTGAACAGAGCAGAAAAACATTTGAATGAATTGCAAACTTTAACCTTAAATAAAGGATTCGACAAAGAACGGCAAGAATTAATGAAAAATTTAGAGGAACTTAAACGGGAAATGGCTGATAAAAAAGATGAGGACAAGTTTAGTGTTGATAAAGAAATTCCACTTAATAGAAAAAGTCAGGAAATGTAAGTATGTAGTTTTATACATTTCTTAAGAAATTGGTTTTTATTTATTTATTTTTATTAAATTAAATGGTTAATATTAAAATCCACTTTTTGGCTAATTTATGTATTAACAAGAAATATACATTTTATCAAATAACTATGTCATTTAGATCAATACTTAGATTTACATATTTTAACATATTAAATGCATTAAATAAACGTTCAAATACAAAGTTCTTCACAAACAAATATTATCTCTTTAAAATAAATATGTGAGACAAATGAAAAAAATTGTAGTCCCTGCTAAAGATTTAGAAAAAGAAAGTTCTTCTTATAATTAGCTACAGAATAAAAAAAATATTTAAGCTCTAAAGGTATATTATTCCATATTCTAGCAACTCTAACTAAAAATGAAGACGAAAAAATTTGAGAAATCTAAATTCTCTAATTGTTTTTAGATGTGTCCAATATAATACTTATTAAAATATTTTTTATCGCAAAAAATAACATTCCATTAATTGAATTAATTAAATTGATTGAATAAAAAGCTCCCCAGCCGTACAAAAATCAAAGGATAATTTTTCAAATTTTATATACATATGGATCAGTGTCCGTCCATGTAAACCTTGTAATCAAACTACAGGTCGCAATTTTGAAGAAAAATTAATGAATTTCATTATTTTTATTTGTGTATATTCTATAAAAATCTCAAAAAAAAAAAAACATCACATAAGCAGATAAAAATCGCCAAACCGTGAGTTTATATGAGAGAGAGGAGAAGATTCTACGAAACTTTTACATTCTCTTTACCTCTCTCGTCTAAAAAGTCATAATTGCGGCAAGAAAAATTAGCTGTGTGTGAACCCCGACTTTCATGTTTTTTCTTTGGACTTTTTGATGCCACAATATAAACTTAAAACTTACCTCGTTATTTATTTATGTTATTAATTTCAGTATCACTACAGAAAAGGGTCGAATTATGCGTGCTGCTTGTCCGATTGAAAAAAATCAATTAATTTTCACCGAAAGAGGATCAGCTTTTGTGGCCGTTGGAGATACACGCCGCTTATGTCATCAATGTGGAACGGTTAATTTTATACCCATTCCCTGCATACACTGCCGTGGTCGCGTTAATTACTGTTCACTCAAGTGTCAAAATGAACATCATGCTATACATGTCTTCGAGTGTCCTGCGTATCGTTTTCAATTATTTGCTCATGTTGGTATTGCTCATTTAGCCTTAAGAATCATACTAGATAATGGACTTTTTTCCATATTGGACGCATTAAAATTGGATAATAAAAGCTCCACTGCCGAAATTTGGTCTCAGCTAACAGAAGGTGGTGATATTTGGAAAAACCCTAATATACCATATGCTGAATCATTGCGTATGATAACACATTTGAATAAAAATACCATTATGGATATCGAATATTTTGCATTGATTGCCCATCATTTAGTTGTATATCTAAAACATTATACCAAATATTTTGAGATTTTGAAATCAACAAATAAAAATATTGATTGGGAACTAATAACTAGTTCTTTGATATTGCGACACATTGGTCAGTGCATATCAAATGCCCACACTTTAACTACCATTATACCAAGACCATTAACTTTGATGACCACTACAGACTTTCATATGTTAAATGAAAATATTTGGGCGAGTCCATGGCATTTGAAATCAGGATATTTGCATTTTTTCAGTTACTATGATGATGTGGCCTCCATAAATTTTCCCTATTTGAGTTTGTGCAATCATTCGTGTATTCAATCTTTCCAACCGAAAATTTCGGGACGATATATAAGTACATACGCTTTGCGTAATCTTAATAAGGGAGATGAAATAACAAATTGTTATGATGTAGATTATCGTAAAGGAAAACGACAGGCCAGAAGAGAAAAATTGCGACAAACTTATCACTTTGAATGTGAATGTGAAAATTGTCTAGAAACAAGTAATGAGGATAATGAGTTTGTAAGTGTCCCTCTCTCTTTCTGTGACTTTAATAAAACTAACTCTATTTTAGAATAAATTTCATCAATATCGTTGTGATAATAGCAAATGTAAACAAATATTTGTACCCGATATACCCGATAAACCCACCTTAAATTGGTGGCAAGGTAATACTCCAAATGATAAAATTGATACAAATATATATTGCACTGTCTGTGGTCGTTTACAATCGATAAATTGGTATCACGATTTGAAACGTTTAATGTATACAATGACTGATGCATCGACCAGACGCCGTTTATATCAAATATATAAAGATTCAGCACAATATCTATTGGGATTAAATGATGCCAGATCTTATATAGCAACAAAATTAGTACACGAATGGTTTAAATTACCCTGGAGTAAGTAATACATCTATAACTATACTATAAATTTGTTAAACATATTTTTTTAATACTCTTACATTTCTTTCCGAACAGTTAACATTCCCCTTAATGATCAGGATTATAGTGATATAATTGATATGATTAAATATGTTCTAAGTCTTATCAAAGAGGAGAGTTCTATAAATTCCATTGAATATGTTATTGAAATGATATTTTTGTGGGATTTGATGGCCAAACGTAAATATAAGTGTTCAAAAGAGAAAATGGATGAAATGCTATGGGCTATAGATATTATTGCTGATGATTTGAAAGTGGTTTTTATTAATTATTATAATGATTATATTAAGGATTACATAAATTAGTAAATCCTTTTTGTTAATTGTTGCTTAAAGTATGAAATACTTTGATATTACATTATAAAAAATATCGTTACTGATACATACGTATGTACGTTTTATTACTATTACTTTTAATAAAAAATAAATAAATAAATACAATTTTAAATTGTAATAATATGAATAATATAATCTCTTTGCAAATACTAGTGAAATTTGCATTTTTTGAAGTTTTCGTAAAAATATTACTTAATAAAAAATAAAACTTATTGTTTTTTCGGAATAAAACCTTTTAATATGATTAATACTTTAAAAAAATAATTTTTAAAAAATGTTAACAAATTTTTCAGAGATCGCATTTAAAATCTAAATCGATTAAAAAACAATAAAAATTCATCAATAAATAACAACATACTAGTAGTCTCATTACAAGGCTTGTACATATGGCTATGTTCACATTTGTCAAATATTTGAACAAAATTGTTTGTCGTTGTTTGGTTTTGCAAATGTTTTATAAGAAAAAACCAGTACCAAACAAGATTCGGCAAAGTGTCAGCTATGATTAATGATAAATAAAAAATGTTTTTCTTTTAAAAGGGGTTACGTCAAATATTTGACTAATCTGAATATATCTTAGGGTTTTGTGTGTGTATTTTTTAAAAGATTTTTTCGATTAAATTTTCAATAGTTGCTGTTATTTAAAACAACAAAATCAATGTTAGTTTGTATGTATTTTTTTCGTTGTTAACGACAATCATAACGAAAGGTTACCGTCACAACAACGACATTCGTAATAAGGGTGTATATGTGCAAATGTACTTTTTTCGCAATTTTGAAATTAGCCTCCCAAAAAAGCTTGATTCGATTTTAATTACTACTCCCAAATCATTAATGGTGTTCCACAGGGATCGGTTATTGGACCCCTATTATTTATGCTTTACATCAATGACCTTTTGCTTGAAGTTGATGGAATTTCTTGTTTTCCTTTTGTCTATGCAGATGATGTACATTTTGCTTGATGCTGATTTTTTTAGATGTTTTGGAAAATATTGTAAATTATGTCATAAGCAGAGTTATGTCATGGGCTTCAGACAATGGTTTCTGTGTGAAGTTATTTCTAGTGCTGGGTGTTACACACTGGGGAAATATAGACTCATATTTAACAGAATCATTCGTTACATTTTTAGTTTGAAAAGGCGAGATCATATATCTCAACATATACTTAGCTTTCTTGGATCGTCTTTTGTTAACTTTATCAATATTAGGCTCTTATTATTTTTTTATAAATCTGTCTTAAGAGGTTGCCCGGGATATATTGTGGACAAATTTCATCTTTCCCGCTGCACGAAAAATCCACAGATAATTTTTCCTATTAGACGTTTGAATACATTTGGTAAATTATTTCAGGTACGAGTCTCAAGGATTTGGAATTCGTTGCCACTTGAACTAAAAAAATTTTCTAATTCGGTTTCGGTTTTTAAATCGAAATCAATTGAAAATGTGAACATCAAAATCATGAATTTTTGTAGAAGCACAATTTTGCATTTTTTTAAATATAATTGATTGATATGATGCTCCAGCTTTCATTCTGGTTATATTTGATATTGATTGATCTCATTTTAATACAAATTGTTACCATTATTTATTATTAATGTTAGTTAATAATTATATATTTTTGTTATCTGCATTTACTTTATTTTATTTTTTACTTTTTATTGAATTTATTATTATTTTTAGTAGCTTTGATTAGCCATATAATGCCCCAGCTCGGTTATTAATAAATGAAGAATTAATAAAAAAAATGTCCTGAATTTGAGGCAATTCAAAGAATTATTCACCTACTTTTGAAGTCTCTTTATAAAATGGTCTCTATTATGAAAATTTAGGTGGTTCTAACCTGATAACTTGGATACATGCCCATTTTACCCGATGGAAAAAATTAAAGCTGTTAAATGTTTAGCAGGTCAATTTCATTTAGTCCACTACATTTCTTAAGGACAAAACATTTTTATGCCCAGCAAAAGAAAATAAAATAAATAAAAATACAAAATTATCTAAACAAATTATTTTATTCATAAATTTATAGGTTTTATTTATTATTTTTATTATTATTGTTGTTGTTATTATTATAATTAATATTTTTCAATATTTATAATATAATAGAATTTATGTTTTGTTTACTTTTTTTTTATTCTATTTTCTTGTATTATACTGTTTTTGTTGTATGTTTTTAATTGGGTGTGTGTGTATGCGTGTTAGTATGATTGCATTTAAAATGTGTAAAATGACTACATATTTTTTTTTTTTTAATTAATTATTGTTTCATTTTAATTATTATGTTTATATATATAAAAGAACTAAACGAAAATAAAAATATTTTACTTCTTTAATTGAAACACAGAATTTGTGATAATAAAAAAAAATAATAATAATAATTAAAAAACTTAAAAATAAGAAAAAGAAAATAATAAAAATAAAATTTATGCAAATGTTTGATTTTGTTTAGTGGCTTAAATTGAGTTTTACACTTGTTTGCTTTACTAACTTTACACATAAATACGTTTAATTTAATTATTATAAGATAATATGTATGTTTATGTAGTGCTCTAAGAGCTTTTTCTTTTAATTATTTTAAATAAAAAATAAGAATCAAAAATGAAAAAAAAAAATCATAATATTTTCGATTTTTTTGTTTGTTATTACAACTTTAAAACTTTAATTGAAATTGTTTATAATTTAAATAAAAAAAATACAAATTTTGCCAGACCGACCAAGGATTATGACTTAAGATTTGTTGTTCTGAGACTAATCTTGTAAAATGTTTAAATTACTGTTGGCAGGATATAAGTTTTGGAGGAGCCAAAATGGGAGTACCATGTGTAAAAATTGCAAATCTTCATTACTTTCATTTTGAAAATTTTATATTTATTAACTTAAAATCTATGGTAGGGAGAAGGAGTAGGAATAGGAAAAATTCACACCAACTTAGTATAATTATTATATAAAGAGACATATTATGTATATGTATTTAGTTGTATGCTTTGTAGTTATATTAAAAATTTAAAAGAAGGTTTAATGTAAGAAGTGTTTGCAGGTCCCCTTACAAATGAAACCCCTTTAAAATAATTTACAATTTACGTTGAGGATGCCACTACACTGTCACATTCTTTTTGTACATCCTGTGTGCTACTTTCATTGTTTGTAGCAGTTGTTGAAGCAGCGGCATTTTTGCAGCTATTAGCAGGCATACTCGAAGAGGTGGAGGATGACGTGTTAGTGGTTTTTGGAGATGACGAACAGGAGGTCTTAGTTCCCTCATCATCAGCATCAGTCTTCAAGCGTTTATTTTTATTTTCAGCTTCGTTGGAATCATTATCGTCTGAGGTGGGTGAAGCAGCACGTTTTTGTGCCTTTTGACCAGATTTTTCGGCTTCGGCCTCTTGTTTGGCTAACAAAACATCTTCTGTCTCATTGGGATTGAGTTTTGTCGGCAGTTCAAGTATGGCTGGCTTAAAGCGTACAATAACAGCAGTCATATTGTCGCAACCGGTTCCATCACCCAAAGTATTGGGTGCCAAACAGGCATCGAACAGTTCCTCACAAATTTCCGACATTTTCTTATTTTCATCAGTGATGCGTAGACGTACAAAATCTACTACTTCTTCGCTTGTCATAAAATTCCAAATGCCATCGCAAGCCAAAACCATGAATTCATCATCGGGTGAAATAATTAATTTTTTAATGTCGGGTAGAGCAGAAATCATTTGTTCTTCCGCGGGTAAATCATGATTCTGTAAAGAAAGTAGCCAATAATTTTTTTAATATTAAAAAAAAAAAAAAATGAATTTTAAATTTGTTTTATGAAATTATATAAACTTACCATTTTATAAGCATGGTCACCCAAAGCCCTGGATAAATTTAAGCCACCATTAACACGACCATCTAGAGTCACACGACCTCCAGCCTTAATAATGCGAGCCGACTCTTCATCATCTTCGGGTTTGTGATCCAAACTCATTTCGATGGCTTTACCCTTGCGACAAACCACACAACGAGAATCACCAGCATTGGCTACATATAAATCACGACCATTAAGTAAACCCACAACAGCTGTACAACCGCTGTCCTTGCCAGGCTCTTCAATCATATTAGCACAAAATTGTTCATTTGCCAAATAGGATTCCTCGTCCTCTTCGTCTTCCACTTCTTCATCATCCTCTTCAACTTCGTCGTCATCATAGTCAGCATCCTCATCAGTGGTGTCGTCTTCACCCAACTCTTCTTCATCTTCGGACGAGTATTCTAAGGCCTGGCGGGCATTGCTTTCGTTTGCTAAATAGGATTGACAAAAAAATAATAATGCTCCTTTGCATACAATTGTTAGTTAACAGACTTACCATCGAAATCAACATCTTCTTCGTCTTCATCGATTTTAGGCTTTTTCTTATCCTTACTGGTTGACGTGATGGCAGACGAGTTAGCTTCCTGTTTCGTTGGTGATTTTGTAGACGATTCTACATTACCATTTTGTTTGTGTTCCTTTTTGTTGGCATCACTGGAACCCGAAACAGTGTCATCATCTTTAGACGAAGAAGTAGTTGGTATATCTTTCTTTTTTATTTCCGACGAAGAGACACTGCCATTTTGCTCGTTTTCCTTGGGAGCCGACGAATCAGGGGTTTCAGAATCTATTTTTTTACCATTTGTAGCTGTTTCTTTTACATCAGCTGATGTTGAAGCGGCAGCAGCTGCCTCTGCTTCAGCTGCATTTTTTGCAGAATTATTTGCGCAATTTGATTTGCTGGCACTAGAACTACTGCTGCTAACTGTAGAATCTTCTTCAGTTTCCATTTTATTAGCCGATGATGATGTAGAAGATTTCGAAGAACTAGGTCCATCTACCAAAGAGCATATAAGAATTAATCCATTAATAAATATATGTACATATGTATATTAATTTTCATTGT
The DNA here is from genome assembly GCA_001735545.1 of Phormia regina. NCBI lineage: Eukaryota > Metazoa > Arthropoda > Insecta > Diptera > Calliphoridae > Phormia > Phormia regina. The sequence continues at coordinate 7,379 of MINK01174320.1, read as the reverse complement.
ATTTACCTTCTAATGCTGCTAAAGCTGCCTTCGAAGTTGATGAACCTTCTGGCTTTGCATCAGGATCTAATTCTGCCCGATTTGCTGCATCAGCTATGACAGCAGCTGCTCGTCGTCCTCTTAAATAGGGAGATTGTGGCTTAGAACTATTGCTATCCTTTAATTTTTTCAATGTTGGCATCGAAGGATGTCCTTTATATTTTTCCATCACTTCATCCAATGGTAAGTTACCCTCCTCATGTAATTCTGCCAAATCTTCATCTTCATCATCCTCCATGGCATCACTATCGTCTCCATCAACAAAATTCTTTTCACCAGCCAAAATTTTCAATACCTCAATAACTTCTGGTTCCAGCAAAGTTTTGTCGAAACCCAAAAAGGCATCTATAAGAGCCTGTTCAAAATTTCCCTCCGCATATGCAGCTAAACTCTTAAGAAATTGTGGCAATTTATCAGCGCAATATGTAGAGACTTCGGCGCCACCATGACCATCGTATACAGCAAAAAATGCTGTATTTGTATCAAAGTTTAATATTGAATTGTGTGCATCCTGGTTATAAAATAAAGATAAAGTTAAACTTTGTATTAAGTAAAGTACTTTAGCTTGAAAATTAATATATGTAATTTTGTAGAAAAAAACATAATTGTAATATTTTGACAAGTTTGTACTTTTAGTTTTATTAAAAATTAAAAAAAAAAAAAAATAGTTTGAGGTTTCCAAAAGAAAAAAATTTCCATTTTTCTGATCTAGCATTTGCGAAAAATTTAAATTACAATAACAACTAAGTTTCGAATATTGAAAAATTTGCCAAAGGATGTAAAAATTTGCTTTTATTTTTAATTTTTATTTATGTATTTTCGTATTTTCATTTACCTCCCTAACTCAGTTAAAATCATAAAAGCTATTAATGGCGCATTTATAGTACAATTTTTTTAAGATTTATTTATTCAGTATTGTATAAGGGATACCAGAACCATAGAAGAAAATATTATATTTTAAACTCACCTCTTGACTATTACGCCAGCCTTGCATAGAAGATGCGCCTACAGACAAATAATTGTTGGATTCATCTGTGGATTCCTTTTCTGTTTTGGGTTGTGATAAATAGGCTCCCATAATGTCCAAATATTGTTTACGATTATTTAAAAAAATCCAAAAACAACCTTAAACTATGTATTTAATTACGCTTATTATAGGGTTAAAGTACGTGAGTTTTGCCTCTTTCCTTATGAAGCCGGTTAAAAATCGATGTGACTGCCGCTTTTTCCAAATGTACATACAAGTGCCGAGCTGAAGCAACGCTTTGCTTTTCTAATATAGAAAAAATGTATTCTTTTTTAGAAAAGCGCGTATTTTTTCATAAATCAATTACTGTGTATACGTTTACATATATTATCAACTACAGTTAATAAGTTTAGTAAAATATTTAAAACAAATTCGACTTTCCATTCACGTGGTTATAAACATAAACTTTTATTTTTTTTTTTTTTCTTTATAAAGAATTGAAAAAGAGTTGACTTTTCCGTTCTTTTTTTTTTGCAATTATTGCTTTGTCTTGGTTTTTACAGTGTGTGTATCCCCACGCCTTCTTTTGCACAAAAAAAATACGAAAGAACTTTTGGTAGAACTTTTCTTTTATAGTTTTTTTTTTGATATTTGCAATTGAATATCTTATACTTTCATTTAGTAAATTCTACTATTCTAGTTGTGATTAATTGTAAATATGTATTTTTGCTAGATTAACAACAACAATTTATATGAAAAATTGTAATTTATTAAAACAAACCGCTTTTTAGTCAATGAATTTTACAAATTTTCCCACGTTTATTGGGCAGACGAGATAAAAAACACAGCGGCGGAAAGTATGAAAATGAAATTCGCAAAGAAAAAAAAGAAAAGAAAAATGTCGAAAACAACACACCAGAGATCTGCGCCGAACGATTTTAACGGCGGCGGCGGCTTTGCTAAAAAATTGTCAGCGGCGGCTCAAAGTCGGCTGTTAGCCGGCTGAGACGTGAACATAACAACTTTTTATTTCCTAGTTTTGGTCATGTCATATATCATCAGCTTTTAAACTTTCGAACAGTTATTAATAAAGATATTCAGAGAAACATATTGAAATTTCAAAGGTCTATAACATAGTGTAATTATTAGGGTTTTATAGTTTGAACAAAAAGTCAACTTTTCGATTTTTCGACTTTTTTTAATTTTGGAATAATGGATTTTCCGACTATTTTCGACTTTTTCCGACTATTTTCGACTGTTTTCGACTTTACGATTTTTTCCGACTATTTTCGACTTTTTCCGACTTTTCGATTTTTTTTCGAATATTTTCGACTTTTTCTGACTACTTTCGACTTTTTCCGACTTTTCAATTTTTTCGGACTATTTTCAACTTTTTCCGACTTTTCGACTTATATCGACTATTTTCGACCTTTGGCATCAAGAAAGTCGATTTATCGACAATTTTCAAATCAAAAAGTCGATTTCGACTTTTCGACTTTTTACAACAAAAAGTCGATTGTTCGATTATTCGAAAGTCGATTTGATAAACCCTAATAATTATAAGGTATACACGTAAAATCAACTGTTTTAAAATTTTTCATTGACATACCTCGATGAACTGGCAAATTGTATTTTGTATTTCTATGCCAAATTTTCTTCGAGAATATTTTACTCATTTTCTGCTCATGGCATTTTGACATTGTTTGCAGTAGTTTTACACTAACAAAATACAAGGATTTTTGGTTTTTGTAGATGTGCGAGTACCTTGTAATTATGCTATGAATAATTCATAGGGCAAATAGAAAGTGCTCGCACATCTACTAAAACAACCATTGCTTGTATTATGTTAATGTTAAAATGCTGTGATCAAAAAATGAGAGAATGAAAAACTGAAAGATAAAGGTTTACTAACTTTTTATATGTAAATTTCCATAAGAATAGTAAACCTTTATCAAGAATATATTTTTTTGTGAATACGGCTGTAAAAAACTCGAAAAAAATTTCGTTGGAATACAAAATTGTACTATAATGTAATTATAAAGGATACTCCAAAGTATTTTTTACAGAATTTGTTTTATATTAAAACTAATAATAACAGTTTTTTTCATAATGAAAATTTTCTAACCAATTTTTTTACAAAAATTAGTTTGATATGATTGTTTGATAGTCCTTTTACTTCCAAACTATTAAATTGATTTCAAAAATGATTTGTACACAATTTAGTTGATTGAAAATCAGTAACTTCATGCAGCTCTGAAGCTGCTTACGTGCGATGAATACCATTAATGTTGTTTTTTGCTGTTGTCGATTTGACATTTCTTCTAATTCTTGCAGAAAACTTTGCATTTTTGTTTGTTTTTTATTCACTTTGCAAAATTTTTGTAGGATCAATAATTTTTGAAATAATGAGTAAAAAAGCAGTTAAAATAGATTTATCAACATTTTTCAATGATGAACGAAAAATGACATTCATTTTGATCGATCCAAACTGGAAAAGTGTCGAGTGTTTACAAAAACGAATAGAGTATTTATTTGGTGTTGAATCTGTACGATTCCTTAGCGATGGTTACTTTTTACCGCCGCAAGAATCAATTGAAATCGTGAAATTCTGCAATGATTTAAAGTAAGTGCATCATAATACAAATATGTACATTAAGCTAATTTTACATTAATTATATCCATTAGAGCTTTTGTACCCAAAGATGCATTGGAAAAGCGTAAAAAGAAAAAATCCAAAAAATCTAAAAATACCGAAAAATCATTAGATGAAGATGAAGAAGCTGTTAACAATGATGAGACTTCGACAGCTAAAGAAGAACTAATTAATGATTCCCACATGAAGCGCAAATACAGTCATGTTTCTAAAACTGTATCGAATCAAGCAAAACGTTCAAAGAGTTCCAATACATTATCAGAAATTACAAGTACAAGTGAACAAGTTCCACTGTCACGGTCACCATCATCATTCTTGCAGGAAGATATATATAAAGAATTAAAAAGTAAAAAATCAAAAACTAAAAAATCAAATGTATCAACAATAAGCTCAAATCATAAAGAAGAAAAACCTATGGAGGAATGTACAAACCTAGAAAGTTACTCCGATATTAGAGTTAATGAAAATGTAACTAATTTCGAAGAAAATACTGTAGTGCAAAGGAATTCTGTTAACGAGCCTAAGAAACGTCTTACATCAACGCCAAAAGAAAAGAAAATATCTGAAATTGTAAAAGATAAAGAGACGAAAATTTGTAAGTTTTTTATTTGCATTAGTTTACTATTTGAATAATTAAGCTTTGATTTTAGTTCTTGTTAAATTTTCAAGTTTTATGATTAAAATTGGGGTTTGCACTTAGTGCACAAGGTACATAGTTAAGATGAATTACAAACATCAGTTCAAATTCTTAATTTCTCAATCACTTATGGTTGTTTAGGCTATAAAAAGACGATCTATTTTAAAAAATTAACTGTTTTTAAAAATGTATAAAATTTATATTTGTAATTTATTTAAACTACATATGAAATGCTTTAGTTTTACAAATTATTTCTTGTTATCAAATAGTTAATGATGAAATGAAAACAACAGTAGCACGTCACTCCAGTATACCTTCATCGACATTCTTAAACGAAAGTAAAATGCTACAACAGCATAGCAGTGATAAACAAAGCATTAACTCTCCTAATCCAAATAATCCTTTTAAAAGACCAAAATCCAATAGAGCTCATATTTATTTTAATGAAACGGGTGAAGTTGTAAGTCCCTCTACTAAATCAAATACAAAATTGTCAGAAAAGAAAGACAAAGAATCAAAAACAATTATTATATTCCGTTGTCCATTAAGTGAGATTACAAATGGTTTACAGCCACAAAAACCTAGAATTTTTAATTTAAAATCGAAAAATGTTACAAAAAATCAAAATAAAAAACAAGTTGTAGAAATACAAGAAGAAATAATAATTCCACCTGGACTAACAGAAAATGCAAATAAAATGCAAGTTTCCCCTTCTGAAGAAGTGAAAGAAAAAGAACAACAAACAAATATAGAAACAACAAAAGTTATTGAGGAAACAGATTATTTAAATGAAAAAAGTTCTTTAAATAATACAAGTATTGATACACAGAATACTACAATTGCTAAGAATAACTCTAATCATGATGGTGAATCTAGTGGCCAGAATGAAGAAACAAATGTTACTACCCATTCACAAAATGAATCACAATTACAGCTTACTACTGCAAATGAAACTAGCATAATGTCAGTGGATTGTGTTGATTTGAGTATGGACTTGGACGAAGATGATAAGATGAAGAAAATCAAAAGAACACCATCGAAATTAAAAAGAAACATACAGGAAAAACATGATTTAACTAAAGATGATGATGATGATGATGATGAAGATAATAATTCAACAACATCATCCGATGTTGAAGAAATTTCCGAAATAATAGATTTAAATGAAACCGAAGATAATTGTGAAGATACGATAAATAATTCCACAATACATTCAACCAGTTTGAAAGATATAAAAGTCGATAAAATTTTACCCTTCTCTACTGATATGACCGATATGCCTTGTATTGGTGATATAATTGTTTTTAAGGTAAAATAATACCTTAATTTCTTTAAAAAAATATATTATGTATATAATTTTAAAATCTTTTCACTTTTTTATTTTCCTCAAGATACGTTATGTTAATAAAAAACAACAGTCTGTTCAGACCAATTATATTGCCGGCAAGGCTGAATATATTAATAGGCGTACAAAAATTATAAAAATTTTTGTTATTGGTATGTATTCAAACCTGAAAGAAAACTTACTAATAAATATTGTGCTTATATATAATTGATTTGATTTTGCCTTTTTTATTTAGATGGCTTTTCAGAACTTACTCATATTCCTAATCAATTCATTTGTAATTTGGATGATTCTCAGGATTGCATTCAATATATACAAATTAAATTAAGTGATATGGTAGGACCGAAATTGTTTCCCATGTCTTAATGTATAATGTACACAATTTTCATTATATTTTAATATGTTATTAAAAACTTCAGTTGGTTATATAAATAAATTCAAATATAAATAATATTAATCTGTGTTAAATAAAGTAAAAAATTTATATAAGTAAAATATATTAAATTTGTATAATTGTTTTCGTTAAGATGTCATCTGCTTAAAAACCAGTTTATAAATATTCGTTGAAAAACAAAGACCTTAATTAAATTTCATTTCCATTACATGTTGTATTGTAATGACTTTTGCTATTAGCACTTAAGTATATGAAAAATCAGATCAATTGTTAACAATGTTGACAACTCATTCAAAAAAGGTTTTGATTGGTATTTCAAATTATTTCAAATGAGTCGGTCATAAAGTAACTTTTCTTCCTACAATTCGGTATTGATATTGGAGGAAGGTGAAGGAATACTGAAGAGAATTCTCGGCTATGAAGTCGGAATTCAACTATTTTTTGTATGTTGGCATTTTTTGTTCATTTCTAATTTAAGCTTTTTTATATTAATTATTTTTTCTGTTTTGTTTTTTTTATTGTACTGATTTTTGAATTCAGGATTATTTTTGTATATTTTCAGAGGTATTTTTAATTTTAATCTTTCGTTTTATAGATTTTTTCCATGATTCCTTTCTGTTTTTGCTTTTGTTGATTTTGTATTTTGGCGTTTTTATTATGATGTTGTTGTAGCAGCTAGAACATCTTAACAATTTTCAGTCAGGGGGTTTTGCATCGAGGTCAAGTCCGAGGAATTGTGCTACTTCCACTGGTTGTGTCCATAAATCCGTTCTACGCAGAGAAGTTGGGTTCGCAGGCCAGTTGAAAATGTATTGAGTGTCATGTGGGCCCTCACCACATGCTGGGCATAAGTTGGGGACGGCACGGTCTTTGCGAGACCAGTAGGCATTGAGCCTGTTGCTCCATCCCGACCTCAGTTGAGCCAGAATTACACTTGTTTTCCGCAGCAGATTCTTCTCGTTATCTGCAATAGGAATTCCCACGACAGCCGGTTCTACGCACCGGAATGAACCTAAATATTTCGGCCAAGGGCTGTCAACTCAGCAACAACATCTTTTTGTTGTAATTTTTTCTGCTTTGTCGATTTTTATATTTCAGGACTATTGCATGTTTTTTAAATCCTTTCATCGTTTCTATTTTTAATTTTGTGATTTTTTTACCATTTTGACAATTTTTTATATTATTTTTTTTTGTGATTTTTTTAGTATAGTATAAAAATACTTTGGATTTTCATTTTGTAACGATGTTGTTAACGATTTCTGTTTTGTAACTTTTCTTGGTTTGGTGATTTTTTTATATTTTTTCAGTTTTGGCGATATTTTTTGTTTAAGCCATTTTTTAATC
>MINK01174319.1:0-11835 GCA_001735545.1 Phormia regina | reverse complement strand
TTTTTTTTTTTTTTTTTTTTTTTTTTTTTTTTTTTTTTTTTTTTTTTTTTTTTTTGAAAGGGGATACTGTACAACGTAAACAATTTTTATGTAGAATTAGTGGCCAGGCAAATAGTTTAATACTGATTTTTTATTTGTTTTCATTACAATATATAATTATAATTGTATTTTTCATTTATCAGCTGACTCAAATTTGAAATAACACACTAACTTAAGAGGGTTGCTCACAGCAGTCATATTTTTTTCGTGTTATTATTGTATGATATATGACTTTATGACGACCGTGTGAATACCCCAAATATTTCTTTAATGTTCTTTTAATTAAAATACTTTTAAGGGTGTTATTCACCGTTTGAATAATTAACATAAGTTATTATAATGATTATAAGTAATTACTTAAGTTTTTTATGTTAAAAAAGCACAAAGATTCTGCTGACATACATAATTATGTCCAAACATAGTAATGCCCTCGATAATATTATAGTTTTATGTTAAACAGAAATGAATTTCTATATGTTTTACATAACATAGAAATAGATTATAACTTAGAATTGAAATATGATCCCAATATTGAATTATTTTTATTTTTTATGTCCATTTGAACCTTAATGATGGTAAAAAAACGTCTGTCCGTATATTCGGATTAAATAACAGAGGAAAATGAACTTAAAATTACATTTACTTAAATAATTGTATGGATTTTTGAAGGTATTAAATATTTATTAAGTCTTTATATTTGTATAATTAACATTCAATATTTATTTAATTTAATTTTAATTCCTACAAAAAATCGTATAAAAACTATAGAGTTTCCCTAAAGTCGTTGATATCTATAATAAATACTAACTAAACAATTGTTTCTATTGTTTATTAAACATCTAATAATAATTTAACATAAATAAAGTTTTGCTATAAATTGTTTAGACAAACTATTTATCGACGTCACTCTGTCCTTTAAATCAACTTTATTGTTATATAGTTGTGTGTGTTTTACATACATACTGCACTGTGTTATTGTAGTATATATTTAGTTTATATAACGATTAGTTAGTTTGGTGTATTTTGAATTTTATTAATATAAAGTATATGCAAGTATGTGTGCGTGTATATGTGTGTTATTATAATTGACAGACAATTACACTAATGGGACACAAATGGCAAATTAATTAGTTTCAGGCTATATCATGGTCATTTATTTAAAACAATTACATGCCAAAAAGAACAACAACAATAATGATAATAATAATAAAAATCAGCAGCCTCAATAACAACAACAAAAACAAAACATATGCAAAACAAGACAAAAAACACAAAAATAAAACATTCCTATAAACAGACAGAAGGACAGACAGTCTCAGTATGTAACAAAGTATTATTTCATTATTGAAAGACTCAAAATACTACACGTAACATACTATTGTTAAGTTTATTCCCAAAATATTTGCAACAATAACATGTTTATATGTATGTATTTGTATGCCAACAAGCATATGTATGTTGGTAATATTATTAATAAAAGAAAAATGAAAAAATAAGAAAAGAACAATAACGATATTGTTTTGTCATCAAAAACCAATATATATTGTAATATGAAAATTCATGCTTTTGAAAAATACCGCCAATAAAGTTAAAGGTAAATGGATGAAGAAAAAAAAAAAAAAAAACTACAATATATTTGTTATTGTTATATTGTATGGAAAAAAAATAACAAAAAATTTCGTAATAAACTTAAAGGTAATTTGATGAACTTTTTATTTATATATGAACATATTTTTGGGTTTGACCTATGTTTAAAGTATTTAGTTTAAAAAATTAGTTATAACTTCAAGATTGTTATGCATAAGTAAATATGAAAGTATATGTGTGTAATATGTGTCCAATCTCAAGTGAAGGTTTTCTTCACAAAATTCTTCAATAAAATTTTGTTAAAATTTTTATATAAAAAAATCACAATATTTTTCCATGAATTAACTAATTTAATATTTTTTAAAAATAAAAATCTGCGATCATTTAATTTTTCGCATTAAAAATTAACTTAAAAAATTAAAAACATTTATATCGTATACGTAGATAATGATGGCGTATGATTAACCTAAATTTGCTATAATTAGCAGAGTACGGAAAATTGAGAATTGAATATAATTTTTGCGCTGTTCTTCACTAATAAAAATATTTTTTCGGAAACATGAAAACAAAATTCCTATTTGAGTTACTATAATTAGCAGAGTACGGAAAAATTACAATTTGAATAGAATTTTTTCGCTCTTCTTCACTAATAAAATTTTTTTTGGGAAAATTGAAAATCAAATTCCCTATTTGAGTTACTATAATTAGCAGAGTACGGAAAAATTAACAAAATTGCTTATTTTGTGTTGGAAAATTAATCAAAAATATTTTATTATTTTGGCTTGTCTGAAGAATAATAATTTTAATTGTGCAAAACACATTGATCAATTTTAATACTAATTAAGTTTTAGTTAAAATTCGTATGGGGATATAAAACTATTCAAAATTTATTTCATTCTAAGATATGGTTTTAAAAATGTTGGCCTTGACATTGTCTTTTTGTGGGACAGATTCAAATAAAACTAGGTGCTTTTTTCGAGTTTTTTTTTTTTTTTTTGGATTGTGTTTCAGATTTTTATTGATATATAATACTTCAAAGTTATTTTAACAAACAGCGGAATAAAGTAAGTTTATTTTATACATGATTGAACGTTATTGTTTCTGTTTTATATTTTAAGGATTAACAACATTTTTAATTTGTATTGTATGGTTGACGGCAATCATAATATGTATGAATATGAATTTTTCATATTTAATGAAAAATTCTACAACCATTTAGTTAATTTTAAAAACTTGGTTACTTCTACAATCATGAAGCCAAAATTCATAACTAAAATATGATATAATGAAATTGTATTATGATAAATTTGTTTATATATATGATAAAATGGAATTATTAAATGATTATAATATGATGAAATCGAAAGTAATATTATAAGCAAAAGTTATAAATATTATTAAGACGAATCACTAAATTAAGAAAAAAATATATAAAAAATTAATCATAATAATAATTAATTTGTCAGATTTTTTAAAACCTTAAGCCAAGATTATTATTTTAGTTCCTTATTATTTGTCCCTTAACACGGTCAGAGATGAGGTATTTTCGAGTTGATTTGGAAAAGTATTTAATATCCGAGATTACCAATTTTGGAACCCCCCGCCCCCTTCTCACAGAACTGCTAAAAACTTATTCTCCTCCAAAAACGAGTGAAAAATTTTCAAGAGTGGAAATTTCATTGAAATATATTTATCGATTCAAAAGTTACAGGAAATTTACTATAGCAATTAAGGGAAATGTGCACATTTCACTCGAGAGGGGCCAAGTTTTAGTTAGTTTCTAAACGACAATGTAAAGTGTTTAAGCAATTATTTGGTGTCATTGGAAAGTTTATTAGTTGAAAAATAATAATATATAAATAATAAAGTTTTCAAACTAATTTTTTCGTTAAATTTATCAAAAATCGAAAAATGTTTGTGTTAGAGTTATTTTTCAAAAAAAAAAAAAAAAAAAAAAGTTTTTTAAAAAAAAAAAAAAAAAAAAAAAATATTTGAACTTAAATAAAATTTTTCTTAATTAAGCTATCATTGTGAAATTTTAGTACAATATAAAAAATGTTGTCCTCAAAAAAAGAAGATAAATATATTCCTATTTTCTTTCTCCAAAATACCCAAAATTTCAGTACGGGGAAAGCTTCCTTCTAAAAGTGACTTTCTTTATTAAAATGGTAACCCTGACGTTGTAAGGGGCCTCTGTCAGAAAATACTTTTTGGGTTTATACCCTGCATACACGGCTAAATAACTAAAATAGTTTTAAGTCGATTCCAGCTTTGCAATTTGAGAACATAAAAAAACAATAAATTCCAAAATTAATAAAATTTGGATAGGGCTCGTGGGCAGATCTTTGCCCCAAACTACGGATTTAATTTACACGCATTTACATTAAGATTTTTTTTTTTTTTTTTTTTTTTTAAAAGGCGTTTTTTTTTTTTTTTTTTTTTTGAAAACATTTAAGAAATTATAAAGCCCAGAACAAAAAACTAATTTTATTAATGACTAAATATTAACACCTTTTTGAAAAAAAAGTAAAATTTGTTTAAAGTTCCAAATTTAGATTAATATAACTTTTTAACGGTTTCTTACAATTATATAATTCTTGCAGCAAAATTATTTACAATTTTGTGGAGAATCTATATTTTGGAAAAATTTTAGGGGCAATATTAAGCCCCTAAACAAAATAAAAAATCACGAGGCTAAAAATTAGGTAAAAATTTATATCGACCAGAATATCTCTTAAACTAAAAGAGATAACATACACATTTAAACTCATTTTTTGTAGAGATTTATAAGGACTAACTGTATGTAAAATTTCTTTTCTGTCCGATAATAAATTAATTTTTGGTGTTAAAAAAAAACTTACATGAGGCAACTTTGGAGGGCCACCCACTTCTCCCCTGACCTGCTAGAGGCCGGTGCTCCTCCAAATCAACTCGATAATCAACATCTAAGCTCTGACCATGTGAAATATTATTGAGATACCTCTAACGGCTCTTTAGTTACTGAATTATTTCCAAAAAAAGAGCATTTTGGAACCACTGTGGAACAGTAGTTTAAAAGATACAGATTTATTACCAAAAAAAATGCGTTTGGCCTCTCTATACATAGCAGGAGATTTTTCTTTATTTCATCTACCTGCATAATTGTTCCCATTAAAAAAAAAATCGAATTATTGAAAATGGTTTTTTATTTATAGTATTTACAATATCAAATCTTTTGACACCACATCAGAATTTAAGAGATTATGTCATAGTAATTCGTTCCAAATTAAAGTTTTTTTTCAACATATACACAATTTTATTTATCTTAATTTAAATTTAATTAATAAAATATAAAAATTTTATTTTTAAAAATATTTTTATATTTCATAAAAAAATTATGTTCATTAATAATATCTTCTTCATTAAAAACACTTAAGCTAATTATAATTTAATTACCATATTATCAATTTTAAATTAATAAAACTTCAATTTAATTTTTTTTTTTTGTTCCTCTATCAAAGAAAAACAATATGTGAAGTTATTTTTCAGATTAAATAAAAAAATCTTAAAAGTCAACTTAAAATAACTTGTTTTTCTGTTAAAAATAAAAAAAAACTTAACTTAGTCAGTCAATTTCTTACTTTGATAGTTTATGGCAATTAATTTAAAATTTATTTAATGAAATATTGCCATAATGATTGGTTCGTTAAATGGACATCATTATCAAGTCACGTTTTTGACACTTAATGTGAATGTAAAGTTAATCATAAAAGAGTATAAAAAATAATATAATATATAGTATAATATTTAATGATTTGTATAAAATTTTATTTTATTTTTTGTTTTTCAAAATTTTGATATAAGGAGGGAAGTATGATAATGTGTTTAAAAAAATTAAAGGAAATAAAAGGAACATTTAATATAAATTGAACAGAGATCCAAGTCGTTACAAAAAAGTCAGCGGCGACAGCTATCGGCCGCCAGAAGCCAATGATTCTTAAAGGAATTAAGCCGAATGTTTTGGCGACCGTTCTTGTTTGTAATAAGTAGCCGTTGTCAAGGCCCAATTACGGCTTAGACTTGGACCTCTGGAATTGAATTTTAAATTATTATTTTTTTATACCCACAATTTGATAAAAATAAAACCATATTCTTGCGTTCGTGTGTCGGTTGAAATTATGTTTATGAAAACTTACGAAAACTTAAATATATAATATATATATTAAACGATCGGCAATCATTTTTGATTTCTTAAGCTACAGATTATTATATAGAACGGAGTTAATATTTCAATAGAATTTCGTTTATTAACAATCAGGTTATGGGCCAACTGATAAAAAATTCTATTTATAAAATAAAGTATATTTTAAAGCGAAAATGTTAGGAATATAAAGAGATCATAAGTAGAATTGTTTGACAAATTTTATTAAAATACAATAATTGGTTGTTAAAGTATTGTCAGTTCAAGTCTGATTTAGATTTTTTCCAGATTTGATTATATACATTTTTTTCTCGTGAACCGATTTAGCTGATTTTACAATCGAAAAATTCTTTGGACAACAGAAAATAACCTGTGGTGGATAGTCATTAATTTTAAAAGTTGCGATATTTAGTTTTTTTATACCCTTTACTACAGGTGTAAAGGATATAAATTATTTTGACAATTCGTTTGGAATTTCCTCAAAATGGCAATAGAATAATATTTATCCGTTTATGTGTCTGTTGAAATGTCATTTATGAAGTCTAATGAAAACTTTCAAATATAATAAATATATTAAACGATCGCAAGTCCTTTCGAAAATTTTGCTATTGAAATTCCACGCGATCGGCTTATAAATGGTGGCGTTATACCTAAAAAAAGGTTTTGAAAGCGATTACTGAAGGTGGTGTATATACTAGGACTTCTTCTTTGTAAAGAAAATTGGGAACGATATAAATCGGTTCAGTAGCAACAGAGATATCGAACAAATCACATTTTTGCTTATTATTATAAAGAACGGACAATATTTCTATAGAATTTCGTTTATCAAACAATCAGGTTATGGGCAAAAAAAAAAAAAAAAAAAAAAAAACTATTAATAACATGAAGTATACCTTAAGGCGAAAATTTTATTTTATTTTTTTGTCTGTATGTTAATAAAGGGTATGAAAGATGTGACACAGCCGAATATAACATAGATCTCGTTTTTTAATGAAAATTAATATAATATTTAATTTAAAATATTCCAAAAACTATAATTTCTCTTGCACCTTTATACTGATCTTGCTTTATTAATATTTGTAATGATCATTGAGTCAGAACTTACATTTTCTTTCTTTACTTTAATGAGGACTTCAAACTTTAAAAATTCTTCAAACCAAGATTTTTTGAAATATAATTATATCTTAAAATAAAAAAAAACACCTTTTCACAAAAAATGTTATCCCTCCAGGGATAACATTTTTAGTGTGGGCAGTCAAAAATTTCATTAATTTTACTCTTTCTCTTTTTTCCACTTTATCACTGTATCTTTGTTCTTATTTAATATTTTTGGTAACTTTAGTCTTGAAAAACAAATAAAGTTTAAAAGAATCATTAATTATATTTCATACTTAATTAAAGCAAATTTAAAATAATGATCTTTGAAATGAGATCATAAATATGAAACACAAAATATGGTACATTTCATATACATATGTATATGTATAATAAGAATCCCCTGTTGCTTGTATGTATACGTACTATCACAAAGATTATTAATATTGTTACGATTAGGGACAACATGCTGTTAAAAGATTTAATGGTCAATTTCTAAAGAAGACACTCTACACAGTCTTAAAGATTTTTATGTCATTTAAAAAAAAATTATTTTGTGTATTTAATGATGTGACCATTATTTTTATATATTTTCGGTATCTTTTTATGACTTTAAAGTGCGAATTTATATTCGATAGTAAAAAAAGTCATTTATAAAATTATCAAAAAAAAAAAAAGTTACCAAAAAACTTAAAAAAAATTGCAGGTGTTTGCAAGTGTTCAGTGGCAACAGCTTCCAGAAAATTTTGTAATAAAATTTGTTAAGATGATGAGGTTAGTTTTTGTTTTATTTATCACTGCTAAACCATTAAAACGGAGGAACAGTTTTTAATGTTTTAAAGTTTATTTAACAAAATTTAATGGTTTACCAAAAAAGGAAATACAAAAATTAAACTAACATATAAAACAGAGATTAATAAGATGGGTAACTTAATCCTTTTTCTGCAAGACAATTTTGATATGTCGATTTTAGCATGTGTAAACTATTCTTTGTAAACGATTGTCACAAAGTGTTATTAGTGTAAAAAATTTAATTGATTTAATTAAATTAAAATCCACTATTTGATGTTATTTGTAAAAGACAGACATGCGGACGGACATTATATGTTCATCATATAATTTTATAATGAGCTATGATAAATGTTATATTATTAAATATTATCTTTTCGAACTTTATATAAAATTTTATTGTAAAGGATTGGTTTCATTTTGAGATATTAATAAATATGTTGTATCACATCATAGATTAAAGAAAAGAAAATATATTAAATAAAAAGTTAATATTACGGAAAGACATCCGGACGGTCATAATATTACCACCATTTAGTCTTATAAAAACTTATGGCAAATGAATTATTATTAAATATTATCTCTTCTATTTCCATAAAAAGTTTTATTGTTGATTTTGAAATATTAATGAAAATATTACAGGATCAAAACACAAACAATTTTA
The DNA here is from genome assembly GCA_001735545.1 of Phormia regina. Classification (NCBI taxonomy): domain Eukaryota; kingdom Metazoa; phylum Arthropoda; class Insecta; order Diptera; family Calliphoridae; genus Phormia; species Phormia regina. Next base: position 3,481 of record MINK01174319.1, on the reverse strand, counting down.
ATGTTAAAAAATAAAATATTTAAATTATTTGAGTTTTATTGTTATTTGATTACATAAGCATGGATTCACACACAGCAATTTTTCTTGCCGCAATTTTGAGTTTGTAGGAGAGAGAGGAGAAGAGAATACTAAACTTTTACATTCTCGTTACCTCTCTCTCGTCAACAAAGTTAGAATTGCGGCGAGAAAAATTGCTGTATGTGAACTCCGACTAACCATAAATTATATTAAAAATTTATGACATTTAAAGAAATATTATTATATATTATTAGTTTAAATGCTTAATAAATAAAAATATTAATACCAGAGACCACTTTTTCAAATTCTAAATTAATGTAAATGCAAAATACAGACATACGGACGAACATAATATGATATAATTTTATACTGATCTATGGTAAAGATAATATTAATAGGTATGATCTTTTAAAGCAAAAAAATTTAAAATGAAGTCAGTTCAGATAATATATTTTGTCCAAATGTTTTCGTTATATTATATATATTTTTTTTTTTTTGAAAATTGTGTAAAAATACATTAATTTTCTAATTTCATGTAATACAACTTCAAATGTTACTGGTTCATTGTTCTGAAAATTTTCTGAAAAATAATACATATTGTCTACTTCAAAACTGTGAAAAAATCGTGCTCATAAATAGCCCCTTTTTAGAAATTTTTATTAGTTTATTTCGAAAATACTCCACTAGCTACAAAAAATGCTTAAGTGCTGAATACAAAAAAATGCTTAAGTGTTCAATGGAATATAAATCCATAACTTTTAATCGACAGGTTGGCTTTAGAGAAAATGTCAAATACAGAACAGAGTAACATTTTAAATTTGGAAGATGATTCCTACATACATTTCAGGAGCGAAATAATGGGGCTCAAAATAGAAAATAAAAAATTTAAACCTCTATCTAATTTTATTTATTTATTTATTTATTTATTTATTTATTTATTTATTTATTTATTTATTTATTTGTTTATTTATTACCTAATCCATTTTAAAAGATTTGAAAAGCTCTCTATATTTTTTTTAAAACATGATCGCACTTATTAAAAATATTATATATATTTCGAGTTTTTGCGAAATCATGAAATCCCTATATACACGATTTTGCTATATTTTATGCAATTTATTAGCAAAAAATAATCTCAAATAAAACAAATTTTTAGTACATATCTTTATTAAGTCCAAAAATAATCGATTTTGAATTTGACATTTAGCGAAAGTATACAGGCTGAAGGACAGACATTAGAATTTTCTTAAAAAAAAATCTTTACGCAAATAAACTTGGTATTTGCTTTTAACAAATTGTGAAGTGGGTTAAGCAGCGTAGACACATCTGGTAAAAACCGTCTATAAAAATTCACTACACCTAAAAAAGCTTGGAGCTGCTTCACATTTGTAGGATATGGAATCCTTATAATTTCATCAATTTTTTCAGGGTTCATGTGGAGTCCATTTTTGTCAATTATGTGACCTAAATATTGTATTTTCTTTGAAAAAAATTCACACTTCTCCGACGACAGTTTAAAACCAGCATCGTTCAAAATATTAAGAACCCGCTCAAGTCTTTCCATATGCAATTTTCTATTAGATGCACTGACCAAAATGTCATCTAAAAACACGACAACTCCATCTAACCCTGCTAAAAGAGAATCCATAATTCTTTGGAAAATAGCAGGTGCTGAAGCCAAACCATAAATCAACCTAGTGTACTGAAACAGACCTTTTGAAGTAGAAATAGTAGTATATTTCCTGGATTCTTCATCTAATTGAATTTGTTGATAGGCCATGCTCAAATCTAATTTGGTAAATTCCTCCCCACCGTGTAATTTGGAAAAAATATCCTCAATACGAGGCAGTGGGTATTTTTCAACATTTAAATAAGGATTAAGGGTAACTTTAAAATCCCCACAAATTCTAATTCCCCCGTTTTTCTTCACGATGGGCACAATAGGAGTACCCCATTCACAATAACCAACTGGTTGCAAAATATTCATTCTTACTAGGTCATCTATTTCTTTTTCCACTTTGTCCTTAATAGCCAAAGGTAACGGTCTGGGCCTAAAAAATTTTGGTACAGTTTGGTCTTTGATTTTTAAAACTGCCTGGCCTCCTTTAAACAAACCTAAGCTACCGTCAAAAAGATTCTTAAATTTTTCAATAAGTTGTTGACATAGGTACCGAATAATTTAATTTACAAATTTTAATTTCAAAATTTTTTAAAAAATTCCTTCCCACCATCTCTAATTACTATAATAGGAATTACCTTAGTTTTATCTCCATATTTAACTTCGACGTTGCACGATCCTATAGGAGTTATATCCATGCCATTATATGATTTCAACAACACATCCACTTTTTTGAGTTTGTAGTTTAGAAAGAAAGATTTATAAAAAGTTTCAGAAATTACATTATTTTCCGAACCAGTATCCAGTTCCAGTTCCATTTCAAAAAGTTTTCCATTAACAAAAATCTTAATTTTAATAGGACCATCGTTATCACTACTAATTGAGAATAAACTTAACTCATTGTTATCAATAAAATTAAAATTTTGTGTCTTACACATTTTTTTTAAATGACCTTTCTGCTTACATTGATTACATCTATAATTCCTGAACTTACAATTCTCACTCCTATGGTTGTAGTACCCACAAACCTTGCACTGTTGTTGATGTTGTTGTGTTGTAGTTTTACCCTGGTGTTGCTCCCTTTGTTGTTTCTTCTTATTTCTTTTAATAAAATGCAAATTTTCCTCCTTAACATCTTCTATGCCATCATATTGGTGCTTTGCATATTCCACATTATTGGCGATTTCAACGACCTTTTCAAATGAGCTCTTCACAGACTCCAAAAAAATTTTATCACGGGCCGGACCCTTTTCCAACCCCATCACAAACTTATCACGAATAGCCGTTTCTAAGTTAGCGCCAAATTCACAATGTACAGCTAACGATCTAACACGGACCGCCCATTCATTTGTAGTTTCCGTGGATGATTTTGTAGCATTGTAAAATTTAAAGCGCTCAGCAAACCCAGATGTTGCAGCCTTAAAATGCTTATTCATCACTGCCAGACACCTGTCAAACGTTGTAACGACATCTTCAACTTTTGCCGGACTCACCAAATTTTGCAACAGCATATATGACGTTTCACATAACGATGTTAATAGGATGGCTTTTTTCTTTGGCTCATCCACTATTTCGTTTGCAATAAAAAACTGCTCCAATTGGGTGTGAAATACAGCCCAATTCTTCTGAGTGTGATCAAAATATGGTACTTTACCAATTATTGCTTTTGCCATTTCATTTATTTAATTATTAAAGTTTAAACCATATATTTCTTTAAAAACTTTATTGAAATTTATCCTCGTCGCCACTGTAGTATACTGTAGTATACCCAAGAAAAAATGCTTTATTTTAGGTTTTAGTATTTTTATTTATATTAAGCTAAACGTCTTAATTCTATGCTGGTTG
>MINK01174317.1:0-13297 GCA_001735545.1 Phormia regina | reverse complement strand
AAGTGTTAGTATTTTACCAAACAGAGATGCCATATCGTAATTTAAAAAAACAAAATAATGCAAATTTTTACTTTTATGCCAATTGTTTGGCTTCTAAATATAAAAATTATGTAAAAAATCCTTACTTAACGTAAACTAAAAAACTTAACGAAACTTTATTTCAAAAACTATAAGCCCTACAAGTGAAATTGCAACATATTTGTACTAATTATTCAATAGATTACAAAATTCTATTAAAATTTTCAACTTAACGAAGAAAAACAAACTTAACGAAACTTTATTTTGAAAACCAAAAGCCTTAGAAATAAATTTTTTTTATAAACGTGTTTTTCATACAATAAATATGAAATTTAATGGAAAAAAAATTAACTTAACGAAAAACAAAAAACTTAACGAAATTTGATTTTGAAAACCAAAAGCATTAGAAATAAATTTTTTTTATAAACGTGTTTTTCATACAATAAATATGAAATTTAATGGAAAGAAAATTAACTTAACGAAGAACAAAAAACTTAACGAAACTTTATTTTTAAAACTATAGCCTCTAGAAGAAAAAATTTAATACATTTTTATTGCTAAATTAATAAATAAAAACTTAATTCAAAGAAATTTCATCTTAACAAATTTTAATAAACTTAACGAAACTTTTTTTGGAAAACTATAACCCCTAAAACAATTTTTTTTTTTATAATTATAACTACTAAATATTAAATATAAAAATTATGAGAAAATTTTCCATTTAACCAAAAGCAAAAAACTTAACGAAGCTTTATATTAAAAACTATAAACACTAGAAATAAAATGTTTGCTTAAATATAAAGCACAATCAATAAATAAAAAATTAGAAGAAAATCTCTTAACTTAATAAAAAGTAAAAAACTTAACGAAACTTTATTTTAAAAACTATAAGCTCTAAGACAATAATTTTTATTTTTTCATATAACTCGATTAATTAGTAATTAAATTGTAATAAAAAATTTAACTTTAAAGAAAAATAAAAAACTTAACGAAACTTTATTGTGAAAACTATAAAGCCTATAGCTTAAATTTTTTTCTTATGCATATTTGTCGCTCTATAAACAACAAAAATCTTATATAAATTTTAAATAAATATAACATAAAAAAACTTAACGAAACTTTATTTCGAAAACCATAAGTTCTATTCAAAAAATTTTGATATAGTCATAACAACTAAATAATAGGTAACAACTTTGTGAACAAAATTTTTACTTAAACTCAAAATAAAAAACTTAACGAAACTTTATTTCTGAAATTATAAAAATTAGACAAAAAACTTTAGCATATACATATCAACCAATTTATAAATACAAAGATTTTGAAAAAAATTTGGGCTTAACCAAGAACAAAAAACTTAACGAAAGTCTATATCAAAAACTATAAACGCTAGAAATAAAATATTTTCATATGCACATTTTTCCTTTAATAAATTAATAAAATTTTAAAGAAATTTTAACTTAACGTAAAATAGAAAACTTAACGAAACTTTATTTTGAAAACTATAAACTCTAAGACAATAATTTTTATTTTTTCATATAACTGGATTAATTAGTAATTAAATTGTGATAAAATATTTTACTTTAAAGAAAAATAGAAAACTTAACGAAACTTTATTTTGAAAACTATAAGCCCTAAAGCTTTAAATTTTGGCATGTTAGTAAGGCTTTAGCTACAAATAAACAGATATGATTTAATATTACCTATAAAATAACCTAAAAAAACTTAACGAAACTTTATTTTAGATTTTTTTTACTACTACTACAATCATAAGAAAAAATATTCCATAGAAATGGAATTTTTTTCTATTTCCTTTAATTTTTTCAGTTTTTCTTTTTAAATCTTAACTCTTTTTCCTTATACGAGTATAACCATTAACTCAATAACCATTTAAAATTACAAAACCTTATTATAACATATCAAGCATTTTTATTTTGTATATATGTATGTATGTATCTAATATTATGACAGCATTATATACAATAAGAAAAATAGGTTAAACTGTCTGTCTAATACTTGCTGCTCAACGTCGTCGCCATCAGAGTTTTCTTGTAGTTTTATTTCCACTTGCTATCATCATAAACTAGTAACTGGCACAAAAGCCAAAAGACGTCAGCGTAATACAAACAATTCATAAAAGGAAATGTAGACAATAAGGCTAGAGGCAGCAGGCAGAGAGGGAAAAAGAAGAAAATATCAAAAGACACTTAACAACTTCCTTATAATGCAATTTTCCTCTTGACTTTTTTTCTTTTTTCGTTAAACTATAAAAATGTTTTTGTGATTATTGTTTTTTTGTTGGCTTTATATAGCTCTCTCACTCTCTGTGTGCTTTAACTAGTTATAAAGCTATTTTACTTTTACCATCTAAGCACATTTTTCTTATTATGCAAATATTTAGTTTTTCTTGCGGAAATTCTTTTTTTTTATTTTCTATTTCAGTTTATAAAGCTTTTTTTTCTTTTGGAAAAAGTGTTTGGTAGATAGATCAATATTTAGTAAACTGACAAGTGTCTCTTAAAGTAAAGAGTGTAATGATGAGTAAGAGGAAATTATTTACATTGTAATGTATATATATATACACTCCTGGCTAGTGAGAAGAGTATGGTGAATAAGGAAATTATATTTCACTGTTACATAAACTTAAGGTGATTTTTGGAAATTAGAATTGTCTTTTAAGATTAAAAACACATAGGTTAATAAACTGTAAAACTTTAAATTAACTAAGAAATTATGAGATATTTTCTTTAAATACAATTTTTAATAAGAGAAAGCTCTTTAAATGAAAATTTCAGCTCTTTTTGAGGTGAAAATTTATAAGAAAATTTAACTGTTAAGTTGGGGAGAATAAATTTGAGAAATTAAATTAAAGGAGTAAGAAAAGAGATGCCATATTGTTAAAAATAATAAAATAAAAGTTAAATAAAATATTTTAAAATAAACATTTTAAATTTAAAATAATAATAATAATAATAATAAAATATAAAAATAGCGAAAAAAAATTATATTCATATATTTCCTTTCTTTCCTGTAACATAAAAAGAATAACAAAATTTTCTATTACAAAAAAATGCATTTCTTTTTAAATTATTGCAAAAAAATGTATTTCTTTTGAACATAAATTCCTTCCTTTACATTTTCATTTTGCTGCTAGAAACATAAGAAAACTTTTTAATGTTTTTTAAACAAATTTTTCATGTCATTTGCCGTTGTTTTTTTTTTTCTGTTATTTTGCAATGTAACGAGAAAACAACCTTAATTTCATTCACATGTTTTTTAATATCAAGATGATATTTTCTTTGCACTTTTTTCCATACAAGAAATTTATAAAAAAATACAAATATGAAAACAAGTTTTATTTGTAGTATAAATGTGTGTTGATATTTCAAATGACATTAATATGTTTGACATGAATTGGCATTTTAAAATGAGAATTTTATGGGTCTTGTTTAATGTGATGACATTTGTCTAAATGATGTCATTGTTAGAGAGTCAATAAAGTTTGTTTTGGAAAAACATATGTGTTATATTTAAAATTTTAAAAATATTTTATTAAAAATCATAATCTAATAATTTTTTTTTAAATTTTTTTCTTTGCAGGTATGTGTTTTAAAACTTCAGACAAAAATGTTATAAGGACTGTTCAAGCAAGTAAAATTATTGTGCCTTAAATTATAATTTTCCTTGAAATTATTATTTCAAATTTCATATTTGCCTATCTAGCTCAAAATCGTAAATTTCCATAAATTTATTTTAGCCAAAAACAATTTTTAATACATATTTTTAAGCAATAATTGCTGTTCATAACGAAAACAACAAAAACATAAATTAAGTCATTTGTAATTCAATACTTTAAACAACATAAATTCAATAACAATTCAATTTTCTAAATAATGTAGTTTGTAGTTTTGTATTTTTTTTGATATTTTATACCCTCAAATTATATTCATGTACAAATACACATGAAAATTCACATATAGAGCAAATTGCTTAGTTTTAGCTAAAAACTATTTTCAAACGTTTTTGCTATTTTTTTTTTTAAGAATTTCAAGTGGTAATGGCTACAGTAGAATATAAATTATAAATAAATTTTTATTTGTATTTAAATTCTTAAAGAAAATTATTTAAAATTTAAGAAAAAACTAAGTAAACAAAAATTTAACACGAAATACAACTCTGTTTATTGTTTACAATAATAAAATTCACCTCTTTAGTGGTAATATTGAAATTAAGCTTAGTTTTATTATGCTAGTTAAAAGATTGGTAACCATTTGGACAAATATAAACAGAGAGAATTAATTTCTTTTTAATTAAGCTGCTATAGTAAAAGGATTGGTAACCAATTGAAAACTTATTATTAAGCAAAGTTTCTTAACTATAGTACTAAGATTGGAGTCCATTTAGAAAAATGTAAACAGAGAGTTTCATTGTATGTATTTTAACTAAGATAGTACTCAGTATGGTGAGGAGAGAAAAATTAAGCAGAGGTTTTTGATGATAGTTAAATGATTGGTGACCGTTTAGAAAATTGTAAACAAAGCTGAAATATATGTGATTAAGTTAAGGTAGTGTAAAGATTGGGGTCCATTTAATAAAAACCAGTTATTTGAGGAGAAAATTAAGCACAGTTTAATGACGATAGTAATAAGATTGGTGACCACTTAGAGAAATGTAAACAAGTAATAAATATGCGTAATTAAGCTAAGGTAGTGCTAAGATTGGGGACCATTTAATAATTATTAATAAGGAAATTAAGCACACTTTATGAGGGGTAGTGTTAGGATTGGTGACAGAGAAAATTAATAAGTTTAATTAAGCAGCTATAGTTATAAGATTGGGGTCCATTTAAACTCATTCTCTCTTAGATTAGTTACCATAAAAAAATAAACTGAGAAAAATATTATAATTAATGAAACGTTGCTAGTGCTAAGATTGGTATCCTTTTAATAGAAGACGAATTTAAATAAAATAAATTTGTAGAATATTTCAAAAACAGAATATTTAAATTCCTTTCTTTAAAAATCCATATTCTACTGTATCTGCTATTAGCTATTGATGCATAAAAATAAAGTACTTTAACGACTACATACCGACAAAAAGAAAGGAAAAACAAAAACTACATTATAAATATTTTAGTTTTATAGACTACCCAAAGAACTATTGTACTTGTACACTTTTTTTCATTTTTTTTTTTTTTTGCCATATTGCACTTCTATTCATTCATTTGCACTGGCTGCATTTCCAAAATATACTGCAGTATTTGCTCCTGCTTTATGTAATAATACTTGTGTTGTTGCTGTTGATGATGATAATCATTTACTCGTTTATAGATAAAAAAAATTACATTAAATAAAAAGCACAAAATGTTTTGCAGTCACGCGCAAAACCAATCTAATGATGATGTGCTAATATCCCCCAGTACAAAAATTACTGCTACAACAACAATAACAAAAAAACATTAAAATTTTATTTAGCAAAAGCAGCAACAACAAAAAAAAAAACGCTATAAATTGTTTCTATATCGTGGAGTTTTTCAAATGTTTGTAAATAATACTTTTTTTTATACACAAACAGACAAACAAACTAAATTGTTTTTTTGTTTTTTGGGGGAATTTTAATAGAGTGGAAAAACAACAAGAAAAAAAAACTAACGGTTATAAGAGTAAATGAATATTTTAAAACAAAAAGGAAACTAAACTACATGCTGATAAAACGCGGGGGTTTTCTAAGCAATTAGTTATAAAACAAAGAAATATTTGGCTAAAAAAAAATATTACAACAATCAAAAATTTTAGTTAACATTTCTAATTTTAATAAAAAAAAAATAAAATTGTTTACCTTTTTTGTGGAGTAACTTTTTTGTTTCTGTACTCCTTTCTCACCATAGATTATTTTCTATAGTATGAAGATTGGACACCACTCTGAGAGAAATACTATGTTTTGAGAACCATTTACAAACCTTAAAGAAAAGAAAATTAAGCTTAGTTTTTTGGCAGTAGTAAAAAGATGGGTGACCACTCTAGGAGAGAAATGTTATGTATGATTAAGCTAAGATAGTACAAAGATTGGTGACCATTTAAAAAATGTAAACAGAGAGACTTTTAAATAAATTAAGCAGTGTAAGTAAAATGAAGGGACACCATTATGTTTTGAGAGATATTTTAACAAAAACATGCAAAAACAGTGTTGAAAAGTGATTTATTTACAAAATTTTAATTGTAAATAAATCTAAGGAAAATATAATAAATTGCAATAAATAAAATTAAATTCCATAAGGTTTGACTTTGCATTTTTCTTTTTTTTCTTACAAAAAATCCTTAAAATCTGTTTTATATGTTACCATTTTTTTTTTTTAAATTTCTGCCAAAAAACAACAAACAAAAAATATATTTTTCCAGTTATATGCATTTCCTTGTTCGAATTTTAGTTTTTTTTTCTCTCAATTCAATTTATGATTTGTAGCTACTGTTACATTTTATTGTATATTAAATAAATATATATTTCATAAATCACAAAAAAGGCAGTCACAAAATCTTTATATTGTTAAATGTTCATTTGTTGCAAGGATTTTTGGAATTTTATTTAAAATTGTACTTTTTTTACTATTTTTTGCGATTAATATCATCAAAAAGTATTTACGGTTCAATTGTTACATTTTACTCAATACATAAAATACACACACACACATAGAAAGGCAAATATAAATTTGTTATGTATTTAAAATATTAAAAATACTGAAATTTATATTAAAATTTAAAAGAGTGTTAAGTAAATTATTGTTAAAAATACATGTTTTAGTCCTATTAATTTTTTCTCCTTCCTCGTTGTTAAATAATTCCCATTTGTATTATATACGCATACATACATATAGTAGATTTATTTGTGTATTTTTTCGTTATGAATAAATCATGGTTATTTATTTTTTTATGCTAACAGGCAGTATTTTTCTTCCTTTTACTAATAAAAAAATGCAGAAATGCGTAAATTTTTATATTTAATAAGTTATTTGCGAATATTTAAAATACCCTAAGGATTTAAATAAAAGATTTACTGAAAAAAAAATTATATAATTTTAAAATAAATATTTGTTTATTTCTTTAATTAATATTAAATTATTTAAAAAAAATATATTTTTTAAATATAAGGCAACATTAAAAATATTTTAACAACGGCAACACTGTTTTTTTAATATTATAATAATGTTCTCTAAGTTTCACTTAAATTAAGCACAGTTTCCCTTTGTAAGTAATAAGATTGGTGACCATTAAAAAAATGTAAACAGAGAGAGATATTACAGCTAAGTTAGTGTTTCGATAAACAGAGAAAAAATTAAGCATTGCTTATTAAGGGTAGTACTTAGATTGGGGACCATTTATAAAAAATGTAAACAAGAAAATAATTGAAATTAAGCTAAGGTAGTAAAATGATTGAGAACCATTTAGAGAAATGTAAACAAATATGAAATTAAGCTGCTATAGTAGAATGATTGGGAACCATTTAAACTTGTTTTATTATCAACAGAGAAAAATTAAGCAGAGTTTGTTTTAGATTATATTAAGATTGGTGACGGGAGAAAAATATTGTGATTGATTAAGTTTCATTAGTGCAATGATTGGAGACCAGAGAATAGCATGTAGTTTAGTTAAGTCGGGGTTGTGCAAAGATTGGTGACCAGAGTGTAGCATTTAGTTTAGTTAAGTCGGGGTAGTGCAAAGATTGGTGACCGGAGAGAAATATTATGCTTGATTTAGTTTCATTAGTGCAATGATTGGGGACCAGAGAATAGCATTAAGTTTAGTTAAGTCGGTGTTGTGCAAAGATTGGTGACCAGAGAGTAACATTAAATTTAATATAGTACTAAAATTGAGATTCAATTAAAAAAATGTAAACAAAACATGATTATTAAGGATTAAGCTTATATAGTACTTCAATTGGAGGACATTTTAACTTATGTTACAAACAGAATGTAAATTCCATGTTTTCTCTTACACAAATTGTAGCCAGAGTGTGCAAAAACATGAAAAAAAAACGTCCTACTAATGGCGTTTACATATTGTTGTGGCATTTGTGGTAGAACAACATTGCTGCAAAGCCATTGGAAAGTTTTATTTGTATTTGATAAGCCAGATTTTGTGTTTCTTTTTTTTTAATATTTCCAGCCGTTAAATTGTTGTATAGTTGTTCTTGTTTTGTATTTTATTTGGTTCCGTACACAAGCCATAATTCAATATGAACAGTTAATATGTTTTTTTCTGTATTTTTTATTTTTTTGCAGTGGGTGTTTGAATAAAAAAATAGTTATTTTATTAAACTCAAATAATATTTAAATTAAATAGTTTTATTTAATTTAAATATTATTAAGAGATTTATAATTATAAACATATTTTGTTTTTGTTAATTATATAACTGGAAATGCGGTAAATAAATGTTTAAATGACTTGAAAAATGTTGTATTGAAATATGTAAATATTTAATAGTAAATAAAATGAAAATGATATTAATAATATAAAAAAGGAATTTTAATATTAAAAATATGAAAAATTAATAAAGCAAAGCAAAACATATTTAAAATGGAGAAATAATTTGCAACATTAAAATTATAAAATTTTCAAAATATTTTTTATGCTTTTTTTTTCTAAAGACCATCAATCACAATTAATTTTAATCCCTTTTTGTAAATTTAATTTTATATTACAATACTCTGCTCCCTTTTATTGTTTTTCTCTAAATCCTTAACTATTATTAAAACTCACGATTTTAATTTTTTTTTTTTTTTGCTCTCTAATACTCATCAATAATATTTTCTAACCTAGTCCCCTCTTTACATTTTTAACTTAGACTTTTGCAATTATGCAACAAATTTCACATGTTTAGCATAAATAATCAACAGTCAAAAATCTATCATCCATCATCGTCATTGTCATCAATTGCTACATACATACGTACGCATCACTCTTATCATACATACTCACAAAACAACACATGGAAAATATGTTGTATATGTGTCAACAACATTTCGGCTTCAATGATGATTACAACAACAAATCAAACAACATTAATGTTGAAAAACTCATCAGCATTATGTTATTCTTTTTTTCTCTTGTGCTCCTCCAAATAACGGGCCATTTGTTGTAAACAAATAAACAAAAACATTTTAAAATGCAACTCTGGCTTAAAACTCTTATCATATAATGACAAATCGCCATGTTGTTTTCAAAGAGGAAGTAAAAAACTACAGCAATAATATAAGGCTAAGAAAATGTAGCAATAACAACATTAAAAAATTCTAGCTCTTTAACATTGCATTTACTTACATATATGTATATGTATGTATATTTGTGTATTAACAAATCTACTCTTAGAAAAAAAAAAAATAACACACAAAACAAACCGTTAACATGAGGCCTAAAAATGCAGGAGTTTGTTTTAATGTGTGATCTCAGAGTGTATTTGTATTGTGAGGGGAGTAGATAATCTCAAAAGAGTAAAAAAAATATATATGATTGATTTGTTTAGTTGCATATTTTTAGCTGAAATAAAAGGGAATAATCTAATACACAAATATTCCTAAACATCAATCATTTGGTTTGGGAATTTGGCATTTTTCTTGGATTATCTTAAACCAACATAAGTTGAAAATTATTTTATTAAAATACTATGTTAAAAGGGAAAATAAAATTAAAATTGTTAATACTTTGATGGATCACTTTTATACACGTGTGAGAATATTTTTAAATTTTTAGTTTATTTTTTTGGAATTTTAAATTTTGATTTTTTCTTTTCTGCATTTTTTGCTCCCTTTATTACAAAATCTCTTTAGTAATCAATATTATTGATTTCGTTAAAAAATATATACTGTATTTGTTAGGCTGATTTTTAATCTTTAAACTTAATTTACATAGAATTCATGAAATTTACATGATGATTCTCTTTGTGGTTTAGTTTATTTTTGGAAAACAAAGGCATAAAAACAAACAAATAAAACACAGAAAATTTGTAATGCAAATAAAAAAAAGGAAACATATCATTACGATATTAACATTTAAGAGATTTTTTCGATAGAATTTTAAATGGATTTTTGAAAACAAAAATTGTAATTCAAAAAAAAAAAAAAATGGAATTTTAAATTGAGTTTTGCAACAAAAAGAAATTTAAACTAAAGACTTAATTCTTTTTTTTTTTTAATAAAAAATATACTTTTAGTTCATTCAATCTCATTTTTATTAAAAAATGCCATATTTGTAATTTAAAAAAATTCCCTCAAAATAGTTTAAAATGGCAATACTTTATCTTTACAACAGATTTCTCTGTTTTTTACTTAAATTAAGCTTAGTTTTGCTTTGATAGCAAAAAGATTGGTAACCATTTAGAGAAATGTAAACAGAGAGTTTTATATTACAAGTGATTAAGCTAGGATAGTACTTAGATTGGGGACCATTACATTGAGAGAAATGTAAACAAAGAGAGACTAAGCTATGCTAGTGAAAAGATTGGAGACCATTTAGGAAAACATAAACAAACAAAAAACAATTAAGCAGCTTTAGTGAAAAGATTGGGGACCATTTATAAAACTTTTATTAACAGAGACAAAAAATTAAGTAGAGCTTATTGGGGGATAGTAGTTAGAATGGAGACCGTTGCGAGAAATGTAAACAGAGAGTTTTATATTGCAAGTGATTAAGCTGGGATAGTACTTAGATTGGGGACCATTACATTGAGAGAAATGTGAACAAATAGATTAATGTAATTAAGCTATGCTAGTGAAAAGATTGGACACCATTTAGGAAAACGTAAAAAAAAAATTAAGCAGCTATAGTGAAAAGATTGGGGTCCAAAAACTGTTATTAACAGAGAAAAAATTAAGCAGAGCTTGTTGTTCTTATTTAGAGAAATGTAAACAAGTAATAAAAGAAATTAAGCAGTTATAGTGCAAAGATTGGAGACCATTTTTAAAAAATGTAAACAAAAAGGATAATTAAGTTGCTGTAGCTAAAAGATTGGAGACCATTTAAGAAAATGTTATTAAGCTGCGTAAGTGAAAAGATTGAAGACCATTAAAAAAACTGTTATTAACTGAGAAGATAATTAAGCAGAGTCAAGAGAGTAATTAAGCTAAAATTAAGATATTTTATTTTGCTATAACAAAAACAGAAATTTTAGATCTTAAAGATTTTTTAACAAAATTTTATTTAATTTAAGACTTTTTTTATTCCTTTTATCTTTTATTTTTCGGAAAAAAACTTTCCTAATTAAATTCTTTATTTATTTCTGTGTAACAAATATTTATTTATTTTTCTTCTTGTTGTCATTTCTCTTAAAATGACTTTTTTAACTTTGACCTTTTGCCAAAAAAGCCAATATTTACTTATAAATTGCAAGGATTTATATATTTTATATACATAAGTATCAACAAAAAAGAAAAATACTTTGTTGGCAAAAGTGTTTTTGTTTTTGTTATTTGTCAGACCAAAAAAGTAGAGCAAACTTAACATAAACTTTATTTATGAAATTTATGAGGCGCCAGACATGTTAAAGGAAAATAAAAAAAACAACTACAAACTGAAACACAGTTTCAATTCTCTTTAAGAAAAAAAAACTACAAACAAATTACTTAAATATCTTTATAACAAAAAAACACACACATGTAAAAACTTTTAATATATAAAAATAAACACAGATAAAATAAATTATAATCCCTCTTTTTTCCAAAGGAGATGTCTCTCCTTAAAACTATACCATACTCCCCTTTTTTTTACTCATGTGTGTTTAAATGTTGTTGCCTTATTTTAACAGAGTGAGAATGCAAAATAAGTTAAATAATATAATACCTAAGGTTACCACCATATTGCTTAAAAGTGACAAATAATTAAACGCCTACTTAAGGCGGTGCTTTTATTTTATTTATTTTTTTTTTGCATAATAAAAAGTGATTTGTTTCGGGGGGTTTTTATCAACATTTTCTACATATTTTATGGTTAAAAGTTTTTTGTTGTAATTTTTCTTTCTGTTGGTAACAACATTATCTGCTTAAGACATGAAGAACAGCTGTTATGTGTGTGTGTGTGTACAAAATGTGCAGCATTTTGGTGAAATAAATAAATGCAGTGTATATTTTTTAAGCATGTATTTAATTCATATATCATAAATGTTTTTTTGTATTCATAAAGTGTATGTTATATTTATTGTCTGTGGGTTGTTTTTTTCGTATACACAAAGTGTTATATAGTAAATTCCTGGGCAGTAAGAGTTTAAAAGAAAAAGGGAAGTATGGTAAAAAAAAAGAAAAATATTTAAAAAAAATATTTTTCATAAGAATAAAAAACTATTTTAAATTATGTGAATTTTTATTTAAAAATTTGTTTACTTTCTCTTTGTATTTTTCATTGTATTAATTTTTTTTTTTTTAATTTTCTTTGGTTATCCTTCCCTTTTTTAATATATTTAAAGAGTTGAAAGTTTAACATTTTACAAATGTTATAATATTTCATTATATTTATTATATTATTTTTTTGTTATATTCTTTTGTTTAGCAATATTTATTTATGAGGTCATGCGTAAATGTGGGAACTTTTTTTTATAATATTATGAAAAAAATTCTTAAAAACACATATGAGGAATAGTGGGTCAAAATAAAATAACAAGATTAATTTAAAAAAAAAATAATAATATAAATATTTTTAAATTTTAACAAAAATATAATAAACTAATAAAATGTATATTAATTATTTTTTTTTTTTTCAATACGGCATCTCTGGAAATTCTTTATTTGTTTCACTTTTTATAACGGTTTCGCTGTCCTCACTTAAATTAAGCTTACTTTTTCGTTTATAGTACTAAGATTGGTAACCATTTAAACAAATGTAAACAGAGCGAAATATTTAAAGTGATTAAGCTGAGATAGTGCTTAGATTGGAGACCATTAACCAAAATTAAGCAGAGTTTGTTAAGACTAGTACTAAGATTGGTAACCATTGAGAGAATTCATAAAAATGAGGAATTTTATTCAGTTAAAATATGAAAAAATTAAGCATAATTAATTGAGGGTAGTGCAAAGGTTGGTGACCATTTAGAGAAATTCAAACAATGAGAAATAGTATTCTGTTTAATTAAGCAGCTATAGTGGAAGGATTGGTGACCATTGAAAACCTGTTATTTATAAACAAGAAAATTAAGCACAGTTTCTCAGTGCTAGTGTAAAGATTGGTGACCATTTAGAGAAATGTAAACAATGAGAATAAGTATTTTGTTTAATTAAGCAGCTATAGTGGAAGGATTGGTGACC